>CAWUFW010002878.1:1800000-2013921 GCA_963921515.1 Calotriton arnoldi | reverse complement strand
GCTGCCCGGTGCAGGGTTCCACCTCTAATTCACTTTGGGTTCGCTATCAAAATAATGAGGCAAGCGCTGGAAACTGGAAGACAAGAAAAAGGTTTATTTCTCATGAGGAGATCACGTCAACTGCAGACACCGGGATGTCTGAGGGAGGTGTTCTGCTGATAACTCCTTTGGCTCTTCCTTTTATACAGGTTTGACACAATGCATTGGTTTCATCAACATGGTTACACAAGCTTGGGGTCCCCGCCCCGGGCAGGTTGTCACAAGCCCAACAGTAATTCTCTTCCCACCCAGGTCAAACATACAATCTTATCTTGCAGCTGGACCTTGCTTCAGGGTCTAAAACATGTGAGACCGGCCAGATCTAAGAGTCCGTTCTGTTGATAAAAACAGGTCCCATTGTTGGTAACAACAAGTCTTGCTGTTTGCAGTGCAATAAATCATGTTGCAAGAGTCTTTTTGGTGTTTGGAACCTGTTTGTGTAACTAGGTGCCGTGAGGGGTAGAGTGTCCAAAGGTTTGCCTGAAAACAGAGATGAGAGGAAAAACGAGTTTGTGGCAGCAAGTGGCGCTGAGGTTTGTTGCGGCAAATCGAGTTTATAGCCCCCAGCACACGTACCAGGTCGGTCAGAGGGTCAGAGGGATGCTAGTAAGGGCAGGGTGAAACAAAGGTGACCAACAGAGTACAAAATGGCTGTGATAGATTAAAATGACTGCAACTTATGTGCACATAGAATTCCACCAGACAAGATGGCGCAGGTAATGTTCACGATTGTCGTTTTGCTTTTAACAGTGGCCCCTTTGAACATAACTAGCCAGCTTGTCAGTCTATTTCGATCTCCATAATGTCCTGTATCTCTTGATCATACATTACTCTCATTTTTGTTAGCTGAGTGTCCATAGTCTTAGGGTGCAAGGTAGTTATGCAAAGAGAACACAAAGGTGGTATACAGTGTATACCCAAACAACAACCACATATTGTCAATACTGGGACCAAGAGAATCATTGATATTTTCCAACCCCACTCCTTCAAGATGCCCCAAAGCCAACTTCCAATTGTCCAAGTCTCTGATCCTTGATGAATTTCTGAAGATAGTCTATGGAGATGTTCGATTGCTTCATAGACAGAAGGTGAATTATCAGGAATGTATACACAGCAGCTGGCACCGATGATGCGGCATGCTCCTCCACGGTCCGCTAGTACCACGTCCAGGACCATGCGATTTTGCAAGGTAACCAGACGGATCGCTTGGAGCTCAGCAGTGTTGTTGGTGAGGATGCCAGCAGTGATGTTCAGGGCGGTCTCTACCGCTTGGGACAGATGTCTGATGGCTCGGCTGTTTGCCATCGGACCCCATAGCGGGACGAGCCCTTTTGCTGCGTCGAGGAACTGTGATGAGGCAGAGTCTGCTTGATCAATGTCTTTAGAACGCTTTTCTCGATGATGCTCTGCAGGGGCTGTGTAGGTTGGTGGCAAAACAAAGGCGATGTAGCACGTGCCCCCCAGTTTCTTGGGAGCCAGGTGTAGGCTTTGGTTCCACAAACAAAGTACATATTGGGTGATGCAACAAGCGCTGGGGGTTGGCAGTGTTCAAAGTCCTTACAATGCTACAGGTGCTGTGACCCACATTCTTAGTCCCACGGCCTTCAATGCATACAAGGCCAGAGACGTTCACCACAGATAGGGCCACAGTCAGTGTTGCAGCAGTTCTTTTCTTCAGGTAGGAAAATGTGGCTCTGTTAGGATTATTGAACACTTGCATTTCCACTCGTTCTTTGGAGGGCACATTAATCTGGAATGTCGCATTGAAGGTGTGAGGGCAGAAGGGGCGGCTGTCCTTCCTGTTTTGTTTCGCCAGAACTCGTTGTAGAACTGGGCGATTGTTCCGTCGGAAGTGGCATTGTCTTTGTAACTTTCTTGTAGGAGCATCATCTAGGCAAGGCAAGATCCGTGAATAGAAAAGGGCGAAGGGATGAAAGGGATGGAATGTTCAGTGGCATGTGGTAACAGCCCACAGACCCAACAGTTGGTAGCATTGGTGGCAAGATTGTGCTGGTGCAACATCTGCACGAAAGAATTATTCCAGAATTCTTTGCGTCGTTCTCGGAGATGTGACGGTAGTGATACCAGGTAGTGTTCTTTCTTGGTGGTTGGTTGCATGGTGGGTGACAATGTTCTGTATGCAGGTGCATTCTCTTCAATGATCCAGAGTGCGACCATTAGAAGGAGACAGGTGAGAAATGCGGCTACAAGTGCAATTGTCTTTGTGCTGTGCAGGTTAGCAGTCTTGGTGTCTTTGCGGTGGTTTTGCAGGTGTTCAGTTTCTTCCATCATCTTCGAGGAGCTCAACAACTGTTAGGACCACAGACTTTTGTCTGGCGCTTTCCTGGTAGCGTTGTTTGACTGTGCTACTGATCTGAGACCTTGACTTAGTTAGTGGCCTGGTCGTTGGAGCTCCCTCCTTTCGTCGATCTTAGGTTGTACCCTTTCCTGGATGGCACCGTGGGGTCGGGAAATTCTGATTTTTCGAGGGTGTCTTCTTGTGGGTAGCAACTCAGAGATGGTCGGTCTCTCGCAGTACTTCCTCTTGCACCTCCACCCCTTCACAGGTTGCCAGGGTTGGAGGGACTCGTTTGCAATGATGAGCGTGCAGCCAGTTTCATTTTCCTTCCACTCGGAGGGCAGTTCGGGTGGTGATCAGGACTTGCCAGGGGCCCGTCCACCTAGGCTCCAGATTCTTCGTTCTTTGGAAGTTGCGAATCAATACATGGTCGCCTGGCTTTATTTCATGTCCCGGGCCCCTGGATACGTCAGGCAACGCTTGCTGCACCTGTTGGTGGATAATTGTTAGCTCGTTTGTCAATTTATGCAAGTAATCCGACATTAATATGTTCGGGACATCGTTAATGGAGGTGGGTCTTGGTGCCGCCCAAATGCTCATAGGCCTGCCGAAGACCACCTCATACGGGGTCAGTCGGTGTTTGGTTGGGGTGGAGCGCATCGATAACAATGCCAATGGGAGGGCGTCGGGCCATTTCAACCCGGTCGTGGCAACTATTTTGGCTAGTTTTAGTTTCAACGTTGCATTGTGTCTCTCTACCAGGCCCGCTGATTGGGGGTGGAAGACGGCATGGAACTTTTGTTTTACCCTAACCCTCTCAGTATGTTCTGTATCACCTCGGCTACGAAGTGGGGGCCGTTGTCGCTCCATAAAATTCTGCAAAGGCCGTATCGGGGGAAGAATTCTTTCAGCAATACTTTTGCAGTGGCTCAGGCGGTATTGTCGCGGGTGGGATATGCCTCCACCCATTTGCTAAAGCGCACACAACCACCAGGACATATTTTAGACCAAGGCATCTCTCTAGTTGAATGTAATCCATTTGAAGGATTTCAAAGTGGTGGTCAGGGACTCCAAACCCTCCCCGTGGTATTACTGTCCCCTTCCCTGGGTTGTGTTGTAGGCAGACTATACATTGTTGTACTAGGCGTTTTGCAGATTCTGCTATCTTGACGTTATGCCATACTCTGGTGATTAGTTCAATCATGGGGGTGGAGCCTATGTGTGCTGGTAAATGTGCCATGGTCAATATGGGGAGGAGGTAGGCATTGGGTAACAGCCATTTATTTCCGTCTTTAGTTCTCCAGCAATCTTACTCGTCTTTTAGTCCCACCTTTTCCCACTCTGTCAATTCGTCTTGTGTGCCTGTAGTCTGTATGTCCCTTACAGTGGTCCTAGCGACAGTCCATCGTTCAGCTTGTGACCTGGTCACATACATTCGTGTCGTAGTTCTGTCTCCTGCCGTGGCTCGGGCAGTAACGTCTGCTAGTGCATTTCCCTGTCCAATGAGATCAGTCACTTTCCTATGTGCTTGGCATTTTATCACTGCTAACTTCTTGGGGAGGAGGACTGCTTGCGTCAAGGCGGAGACTAAATCTCCATGCAGGATGGGTGTACCGTGTGAAGTCAGGAACCCTCTTTCTTTCCATAAGATCCCAAAATGGTGAACCACCCCGAAGGCATATTGGCTGTCGGTGTATATGTTAACTGTTGTGTCAGTCGCTAAGATACATGCTCGTGTGAGGGCAATGAGTTCTGCAGCCTGGGCTGAACATTGGGGAATACGGGCTGTTTCCAGAACGGTTCGGGCTGTGGTGACAGCGTATGCAGCTGAGGTGGTGCCGTCGGGGAGTTTGATGCACGAACCATCCACCCATAGTTCTCCATCTGGTTCTAGGAAGGCGGTGTCTCTGAGATCTATTCTACTCTTTGTTTGTTCATCGGTTAGTGTCACACAGTCGTGTAGTGGAGTCACGCTAGGATCATTTTCGGGTAGGGGTAACAGTGTGGCTGGATTGAGGGTGGTGCATCGCTTTAGGGTAATGTGCGGTGCTAGCAGGGTCAACTCATATCCTGTCAGTCGGGCGCTAGTCAAGTGTTGGGTTTTGGTCTGGTTTAGTAGTGTGTCGACTGCATGGAGTACTAAAACAGTGACTGGATTGGAGAGTACTATTCCTTCGCTCTGGCGTATCGATACTGCTGCAGCTGCCACAGCGCGCAGGCACGCTAGCGTGGCAGCGCTCTGGCTACTGGATCGAGGGTGGCAGAGAAATATGCACAAGGGCGTTGTTTGTGACCAATTGATTGTGTTAGGACAGACAATGCACATCCTTCCCTCTCGTGCGTGTAGAGGAAGAATGGTTTGGAGTAATCCGGGGTTCCTAGGACAGGCGCTGAACAAAGGGCATTGCGTAGTTCTTTAAAGGCTGACTGGCATTCGGGGGTCCAGGGGAGAGGTGAGGGGATGTCTTTAGCTAGGAGGGAGAGAAGGGGTTTGACAATGAGGCTAAAGTTCGGTAACCACTGTCGGCAAAATGAAGTGAGACCTATCAAAGAGCGGACTTGTTTCTGATCTTTGGGGACAGGGGTGTCTAGAATTGTCTGGATCCTGTCAGGCGTGAGTTTCCTCCCTTCTTTGGATAAAGGTGACCCAAATAGGTCACTTGTGATTTACAGAACTGCAATTTCTTTCGGGAGACCTTGTGACCATTCTCAGCAAGAAAATGGAGTAGTTTGATGGTGGCTGTGACGGCTATTGGTATGGTGTCCGCTGCTAGAAGGATGTCGTCTACATATTGTATTAGTGCCACTCCATCTGGCATTTGTATGGCGTCCAACTGTCTTTTAAGCGCCTGGCTATAGATGCTTGGGCTCTCAGTGTACCCCTGAGGTGCTCTGCAAAATCTGTACGAACGGGAGTTTAGGGTGAATCCAAATAGATAGCGGCTGTCCTTGTGTATAGGTATGGAAAAGAATGCGTTTTTGAGGTCAATTACAGTGAAGGTGGTGGCAGTGGAGGGGATTAAAGTCAAAATTGTCGTGATGTCGGAAACTACTGGGTATTGTGGCACTTCGATTTTGTTTATCTCCCGCAGGTCAATGATGAAGCGGTAGGCTTTTCCGTCTCCCTTTCCCTGTCTCTTTACAATCGGTAGTATGGGACTGTTACAAACGTTGCTCACTACTTCCTCTACCACCCCTGCCTCTACCAAAGAGTGTATGATCTCTGTCAGTGCCTTCTCACCCTCTGGCGATATTTTGTACTGCGGTACTTTCGGTAGGGTTGCGTCCTGTCGTATTGTTACGTGTACTGGGTCAATCATCATTCGTCCTACGTCTGAATCAGCCCTAGCCCTAAGTGTGATGGCAAAGTGTCCAGTAGGGATGCGTCAGTCTCGGAGATGGGAAACATGTGCTGAGAAGGGTTCTCTCTATGGCGCTGGGGGTTGTCATACAGGACGACACGCACTCCGTCTGGTGAGCATCTGATAGTCGCATGGAAGTGTTTCAAAAGGTCGAGACCCATAATGGCGTCTGGGGTGTTGGAAGAGAGGAGGAATGTCGTTTCGACGCTATTGTTGTCAAGGTTAAAAGGGATCGGTCGGGACAAAGGGTTGGTGGAGGGCGTACCGTCAAATCCTATTGAGGTCACATGTGAGCCTGACAAGGGTGCCCTTGGAATCAGTCGTTTGGATAGTGCACTACGTGTTGCTCCCGTGTCTACCAGAAATGGTGACTTTGTGCCCAGGACCTCAGCGGTAACATAAGGGCCTTGCTGATCAACATAGAGCTCGACTGGATCCCTCCCTTTCCCCTGGCTGTCCTATGCAAAGTCGTACGTATTGTCATAATCTGTCTGTTGGTACTGATTCTGTTTGGGATGGTCAAATGTGTTCACTCTTACTGGCCTTTCCTCGCTTGCTTCACTCGTGTACCCTCTCCCACGTCCTCTTCCTCTCTGTCCACTTGCTATTTCCCTCGCCCCTCTGCCCCTACCAGCTCCTAACAAAGCCGGGCATTGGGTTTTCCAGTGTCCATATTCTTTGCAAAATGCACATTGATCCTGTCCTAGGTCTTGGCGTCCTACATATGATGTTGATGAATTGTTTCTAGGTGGCTGTACTCTAGGGGTATTCTGCTGGTATCCTCCCCTATATTGCTCCCTTCCTGTATTCGCCCCCTGGAGTTGTGCTACCATTACCCTTTCCTTCAAGTCCTTCTTTTTCCTTTCTGTAGCCCTGTCATTTTCGTTTCTCTGATGCTCATAGTACTGGGCCATTTGGAGAATGGCCGCCGGTTTAGATGCTGCCCAACTACTTTCGCTGGCTTGTAATTTCTGGGATACATCTGGCAGTAGTCCTTGACATAGTTCTGCACAAATAAGTGGTGTCCGGTTGCGGTGGACATGTCTTGTCCACTGTAATCGGAGAACACCGTTTCAAATCTGGAGAAATACTCTGAGACATCCTCTTGTGGTTTCTGGCGGCACGCGGTTACTATGGACCAGTCTATCTTTTTCTCTGGGATCTGCGTTTTCACTTTCTTCACTATTTTGTCAGGGAGGTCCAATATTGCTTTAACCGGTTTTTGACCAGGGTTCCGCTGTTTATCTAGTGTGTTGAGTTGTTCCCAGGTATGACCAAGCAGTTCGGTATGGTCTATTTTCCTAATCTGTTTCCACACATCTGCTGGCAAACATAACCCGAAGAACAAGTCTATGTCGGCAAGTGTCATTATTGTTGATCCCAGAGCGGTACCTAGCTCGGTGTAAAAGGCGGTGGGGTTCTTTCGTAAATCCGGTAAAGATTTACGGAACGTCAAAATGTCCTGTCTGTCCCATGGTTGATACACCCAATTGTAGACCACCCTTCGTCTAGCGTCTTGATGGTTCATATCGTCACGAGTCCCTTGTCCTCTAGGAGGTACCCAATAAGGGGCAGCTTCTTTTATCGGCATCATGCTATCTGGTTTTTCCACCGGGGGTCCTGCTATCTTAGATGTCCTGTCCTTATCTATCCGTTCTTGTTCCACAAGGTGACGGAATACCTCCAGTGTGGATGAAAAGAGTTCTGTAACATCGTTGTCGCCTTCATCTCCGGTGTCTACCTTCCTATAGAGAGCCACTAGCCGCTCGGGCCCTACATCTTGGTACTTCTCTTCATATGCAGTAAGAGTGTGGTAACAGAGACGTACAACAAAGTATCGTTTGCGGTTTTCAACATAGGAGTTGCATATGTCAGTTACATACTCTTCTGTCTCCTTCCTATCTATGAGGGATTTAACTATTTTATCAATGCCTGCTCGCTCATTTTTACTTAATCGCGGGACCCTGGGCGCTCCTTTTTCTTTTGATCCTACCTCTACTACTGTATCCTTTGATGAGGCTAATGGTGTGGGTGACTCGGTGGGAGCAGAGGCGGTGGAGACTGAGGCGATCGTGCCATCTCCGGCTATACTTTGGTGGTCCTGGCGTTGTACTACGGGATGAGTAGGGGCGTAAGGGGGTGGCATGTATATGATTGGGGGACCTAACAATAAATCATCATCTACCCTTTGTTTTGCTGGTAACTTGGGGTAAAGAGTCGAGGGCGTTCTAACAGGGCATTGACCTGATATTTTTGATTCCTGTTCCTTTTTATCGATTTCCTTTTCTTTTAGTTTTTCTTCTAATCTTTTACAGGCTTGGTAAGCTGATTTTCGCGTTTCTTTATCTTGTCTAGCTTCGTCCCTTTTCTTTCTTTGAGCTGCCTCTTTTCGCCATAAACCAAAACTGTCAAACATGGCTAGTCTAGTTTTCTTTTTGTGGAGAGCTAATTCTAACGTTTCTATTTTAGCGGGATCGAAAGATCCGATCAGTGGCCACTGATTTATCCGGTCCTTCCTAGTGTATTTATGCCATAGTTTGCTATAAGCTACGGTGGCTAATCCATACTTTACGTACATGTCCTTGTTAGGGGTGCCTTCCAGCGGTGCCGGCTGACTGACCTCTAACGAACGGTCTGGTCCAAAACAATTACAATCAAACAATCTAGAGAAAACAGGCATGACTTATTTATCGGTCAAAAATGAATATCTCAATCAATCAATTTAGACAAAAAGTCTGCACTACCTGTCCTTCGCTGCCTGCAAAGGGAGAGAATATTCCTATTCTTCGTTGTTTGCAAGCAGGGAAATGTCGCAAATAACTCAATATCAAAAAAGGAATACTAGTATTTCAATCAAACTATTCAATCAATCAATCAATTTAAGTCGTTTTTCACGACCTTACCCGGACCGTATGGACGGTTCTTCGTCTTCCCCTTCCAGCGCCTGGTTGTCCTCTCACTCCAACAATCAATGCGGCGTTCCTCTGAGGTCCCAGTCACGACCGCAGGTCACTCGAGAGAGGTCCGTTCGGAACCGGTGAAGTTCAGTCGATCGGCAGCCAGACAAGGGTCTTCTCAGGCAGGTATACCCCAATCGTTTAGTCGTTCACTCCGTCATTAGGACCTCTCTACCGGACCCACGCGTCGCTGATGGGCCCCCACGTTTGGGCGCCAATTTGTGAAAGGCAGCGAGTCTTCTAAGACCCTCAATGCTGCCCGGTGCAGGGTTCCACCTCTAATTCACTTTGGGTTCGCTATCAAAATAATGAGGCAAGCGCTGGAAACTGGAAGACAAGAAAAAGGTTTATTTCTCATGAGGAGATCACGTCAACTGCAGACACCGGGATGTCTGAGGGAGGTGTTCTGCTGATAACTCCTTTGGCTCTTCCTTTTATACAGGTTTGACACAATGCATTGGTTTCATCAACATGGTTACACAAGCTTGGGGTCCCCGCCCCGGGCAGGTTGTCACACAAGCCCAACAGTAATTCTCTTCCCACCCAGGTCAAACAGACAATCTTATCTTGCAGCTGGACCTTGCTTCAGGGTCTAAAACATGTGAGACCGGCCAGATCTAAGAGTCCGTTCTGTTGATAAAAACAGGTCCCATTGTTGGTAACAACAAGTCTTGCTGTTTGCAGTGCAATAAATCATGTTGCAAGAGTCTTTTTGGTGTTTGGAACCTGTTTGTGTAACTAGGTGCAGTGAGGGGTAGAGTGTCCAAAGGTTTGCCTGAAAACAGAGATTAGAGGAAAAACGAGTTTGTGGCAGCAAGTGGCTGAGGTTTGTTGCGGCAAACAGAGTTTATAGCCCCCAGCACACGTACCAGGTCGGTCAGAGGGATGCTAGTAAGGGCAGGGTGAAACAAAGGTGACCAACAGAGTACAAAATGGCTGTGATAGATTAAAATGTCTGCAACTTATGTGCACATAGAATTCTACCAGACAAGATGGCGCAGGTAATGTTCACGATTGTCGTTTTGCTTTTAACAACACATTGGTGATATTAAGAGTTTCAGCTTGCTGATCAGGCCGGTAATACCGATTTGGGTGCAAACAGGAGTATTTATGCAAAATGACTGCACAGTCCACCAGGTTTTCATTCACAAATGTCGCCATGTTTTGTGTAGGAAAAATGCACATACTTTCAGCTTTGCATCTCAGAACGAGGGAAAGCATGCATGATTACCGAGTTATCTGCAGAATGTGTTCTGATGCGGTAATACCACAGCCGAGAAAAATAAAATAACCCTACTGTGTCGGCAATTCCCCGTGCAGTATAAGTGCATTTCACTGGTGCACTTGGAATGAACCCTAAAGAATCTTAGTAGCTTTAGCAGACCTCCGAGCCTTAATGTCTCCCGGTCATGTTGAACCCCACTAACTCTTGGCATACTTCTTGACACTGAGCGGACTGTAGCCCGATTCTGAAGAATTTACGTGTTTTCCATTGCTTTTTTGGGAACCTTCTGTTAGTTGTTTTGCTTCCTTGCAGTGTCTTTGCAGATTGCTGAGGTGACCATAATTATTTGTAGTGCAATAGCTGCGACCTTTCCCTTACATGTATCGAAAACGGACCGATGCTCTGCGAACAAAGACCCCGTGGTGGCCTATAAGCTTGTGAGGTTAAAGTTGAAAAGCAACCAATCACATGATGTTTTGTGGTAGCGTCACAATTGTATCCTTTTTGGCGCATTAAAGAAGGCAGCTTCGGTTCCAGATCTCCTCGTGCAGCCCTGAAGAGTACACCGCTTACCAGAGCACGGGAAGCCTGGCTTCTGCTGTCAGCTTTTGTCGCAGTATTCTAGAGCTGCCACGAAGAAAACAAGCATTTGCAATGCAATAGGTCCGCTTGCATTGCAAATGCTTAAGTTTAAAACTGAGCGCGGCGCCGCTTAAAGGACACCGTGCTCGTTTTTTGTTTTTTTTTACTTTAACACTGAGCGTGGTGTCCTTGAAGCAGGCGCGCTGCGCTCAGTTTTAAAGTAAAAACAAAACAGAGCGCGGTGTCCCTGAAGTGGACGCCGCGAAAGACGCCGCGAAAATATAATTAAATAAAGTGAGCGCGGTGTCCCTAGCGGGCGCCGTGCTCATTAAAGAAATAAAAAAAACATACAATTTAGAGGGCATAGCGCTGCAGCATCGCGCTTCGTGGACGAATGACAAAAAGAAAGTGCCTACCAAGTAATTGAAGGAGACAGTCTAACGCCGCAAGTAAAAGATCCAGTCCGGGTGGGCGGGGCCAAAAGTAGACAGGGCGGTAACAAGGAGTGACTAAAAAGCCTCACTTACAATGGAAAGCCAGCGCTTAGCATGCACGATGACCAGTGGTAGAAGTGGGCGGGATCGGAAGGGCACGGCGTGCCCCTACTTTTTAAATTTAACACAGTCCGTTCCCCTACTTCTGTATTTTAAAAATGCGTCCCAGGACGGCAGGAATGGTCCGAATTTAAAAAATATTGCGTGATCGTCCAGCCCTGTGTTTTGCAGATTAAGGAAGGCGTCTGCAGTTGCCTCGACCTCCTCCCTCTTCTCCTCTGTATCTGGGGGCAGGGGCCTGTAAAGCAACACTGTAGGAGTAAATAACCAGCACGCGAAAACGGCTACCTGTGGTGGCCCTGCTGCTAGAGTGTGATTTACACCTAATTTAGCGAGGAGGCCCCCTGCCTGCCCCCACTGTGACCAATACATTTTTTTTTTTTTTCAAAATATCTTTATTCGAATATAACATATAAAAAATATCCATAAAAGCACAATAAAAACAATTCATAGATGGCAACATATTCAAGACAAAAGATACAATACATTTATAGCAATGACTAAAATGGATCATAAATAACATAATATATCATATATTAACAATCAATGGTGGAGTTTTAATATCAATACAATAAAATACATTTCTAACGACCTTCATTGGGCACACATAGTTCTACGTGACCGTACGGCCGACTTCAGGAATGATCCGACACGGAAAATTAATTCATCATCCGCCAATTTAAGCACTTCCGTGTAGGCTAACCTGAAATCGGAAATAGCCCGTGATTTAAAAAAAGGTATCAAAAATCCTTTTGCAAATTTAAAATAAAAACTGCAAAAGAATAAAAAATGCAACATTGTTTGATTACTATGTGCATTACATGGACACGGCAATGCATCAAGATCAGTATTGTAGCCCAAGGGGAAGCATACAATGGTCACATCAGGATGCATTTTAGGCACCACCCTTGACCTCATCTGCCCTTTATTTTCGGGCTCACACAGACTGACGACGCAACAATGAAAGGAAGAGCACTCCAGTGTAGAATTCCTGGCAGACTATGCCCAAACCTTGGCGCTTTAAAAAACAAGCATTTACAATGCAATAGGTCTCGCATTTTCTAAACTTTGACCTATTGGTATTGTAAATGACAATACCTTTTATTATTGCAGGTTTTTTAAACATAAATAAAAGACATTGTCATTTACAATGCCAATAGCTCAAAATCTCGCGAATGCGAGACCTATTGCATTGCAAATGCTTGTTGAAGTTTGTTTGATAAAATCTGCAAGTTATGGATTATGTGGGGTCGAGGTCAACTACATTACTACTCAATCCAGTGCATTTTTGCTGGCTACTGGAAGTATGTGATTGTGCTGGTGTGGAGATTTCCCTCATAATTATGAATATGCTGCACTTGCATAATAATTGACCATCTCCGGCATAATATACAGCTGTGTTGCGTAACATTGTAGCATTTATATAGCGCTTTTACCACTCTGTGTGTGTAGGGGTGCTGCAGCCCTTGCCCGCAGGCACGCCTTGCAGGCTGTGTGGCTGATAGGGTGTGATCCATGTTTTGATCCCATGTGGGAAGTGCTTACTTGTCATGCGTGATGACCACGGAGGTGCAGTTACCCAGTTATGAGACGCAGGATTTAGCAGTGTGTCTAATGGATGAACAGTGAGAGAACAGTAGCCTAGCCAGTGCCTGTTTTTATTCTGATGTTAAGAGTTTTGTTGTCATGAGTCAAATCCCGGACCACCCAAATTACCATATAAAGAAACAAGAACAAGGCGTAATATTGAGCTGTCCACGAGTGCAACAAAGGCACACCTGTGTACAGAAGGAGCCCTGTATTCATGTCCTCAACGTTTGAGGCAAAAAACACTCATTGATTTCTGAACGAGTGTAAAAGCTTTAAGGTAACCATGTCTTTCCTGCTTATATTTTGCATGCTTTACATGATTTTGCATTAGTGTTTGCTTTTTCCATGATGTTGTTGTTTTTTTCAGGCAGTGCATACTATGAATTGAGTCACATCCAAGTGTTTATAACTGGGCACAATTGGGTTGTAGCTGAAGGCAGTGAAAGTTTCTCTAAGTGGGACAGAAAGGTGTTCGGGGGGGGAGAGGATGTGGCACTATGGCCAGAGCTACCGAATTTGAAACTAGGGAACCAGGATCAGGCTTTATGACCAGACTACTCTCTTGAGGGAGCATATTCCCCTACTAGACTTTAGAAGGCCTCGTTAGACCATAGAAGCCCTAGTCTCTTAGCACCAGCAGGTGGACCCTACTGGAGGCCAGTGTGGATTAAACTTGAAGGCCTGTCCACCACAATCCATACTGAAGTTCACCTCCAGTCTTGCGGGCAGGCCTACGAAGAAGCACACCCTAGATAAACAGAGACTTTGTCACTGAGGTCACAGGACCCTTTAGGCCAGTCCGCCTCACCCATTGGTGCCTCCATTGGCCTTGTTCCAGCAGTAGTAGTGAAACTCACCAGGGATCGGCAACGCAGGATTTTCATGCACACCAAACTAAGGGGCATATTTACGAGGACCTTGCATCCTGTTTGCACCACGGAACGTGGTAAATGCATGATACAAATCTCTAAGTCATATTTATGAAGCCACTCATAGCCACTTTGCATGGCTTTGAATGGTTTCATAAATATGGAGTAATGCGACACAGCAGAAATCGCCGCTTTGCCTTCCTCTGCACAAGGGACGCATTGCGGTGGGTGTTCCCATGCAACCCCCATGGTTTTTTGATGCATTCCTAGATTTACAAGGACTTGTAAACCTGGGAATGTATCAAAATCTTACGCCTCCCCAAGGGAGGCACAACAAGGAGAAATATCTTTTATTTCTCCCAGTAGTTTTCTCTTTTTATATGTACAGCACACATAGAAAGAGGAAAAAGCCTCCCAGGATTGTTTTTGTGCAGGAAGGTGCCCCTTCCTGCACAAAAACAATCCTGCATGCAACAGGGTGCCTGCAATGGCGCTATGCTGACGAAACGGCGCCAGCACTGGGGGAAAAGACAGAAATGGACCGTATTGGATAAATACGGTGCATTCCTGCCCTTTCCCTGTGACGCAGGGCATCATAGCAAAATAACTTGCTGCGCTGCCCTACGCCACCATTACCGTATATATACCTCTAAGTTCGCAAACTTCACGATCTGTCTGCTTCATGCACAAGTACTTTTAACATGTGCAGCCTGCTTTGGGGCCACTGCAATTATGCAGCAATGGAGGACAAAATTATGTTGCAGTGTTGACTACATTATGCAGCAAAGAAAGGCCGCAGAGTAATGTGTGGGACATTTTCTGATACTTTATTATTTTGACTTTTTTACACATACCAACAGTCTCTGCAATGCTTTTGCCTCATTAATACCAGTTAAACATACAAGTGCAGCAGTGAGAACGGTGACCAGTCAACCTTTGGAAAGGGCCTTCTACTTCACAGCAACACAAGTCACGTGTTTTGAACGGTGTGAGCTACAAACAATTTTTTTGTTCAAACCATCAGATTATGCAGCCGATGGTGTATTATGTGGCAAATATGGCAGAGCTTTAATTATGTGGAAAACATTTGCAAACTAGGATATTTTGCCATTCATGTTTGAATTTCCTCATGCAGTCTCTGTTGGGTGGTATTTCTAGACACCTACAGTGCTTGGGGAGACACAGAGGATGAAGGTGTCTAATAGTGATTGCAGAGGATAGTAGTCTGAAGGGGAGAAAATAACTAATTGAGATAATCCGAGGAACACTACCTATTTCTGACTCTACCACTGTTTGAGTCTCATAATTTCAGAAGTGATACATTTGAAATTCTCATTGCTAACTAACTTGAGTAGTAATTACACAAACTACTAATATAATAGTTGTATCTCATTCATCTGATATTGCTTAAAGCATCTGCAAAACCAACAGGTCTGGGTTGTTTCAGGTGTATATATTCATTTTTGAGTGCTATTTCTAGATACAATAACAGGAAACCAGGATGCATCTAATGCTGGCTTCATGACATGTTGCGTGAAGCACATAAAAACGTAGGACTACAATTTTGCATTGACCGAGGGGCACAGAATGATGTAATCAACAGTGTTTCCCAACATGTGGTGCCTCCTGTCATAGAATTTAAACCCAAATTTTATGTTCAGAAATGGTTAGAAAAAGGGAGGAGAAGTGTTGATGAAAGAAACTGCATGGCTCGGAAACAAATGGTATCTGGTTCCACTTATAAGCGTATTTGGGACATTCTGTGATTGAAAACTTATCCCACATTGTAAATGTATTTTAATGTCATTAGCTCATATATTATACCTCAAATAAACGTGTATCCATTGGTTGTATTAAATAACGTTATAAGCTGTAACTGGTCAGTAAAATGCCAAACATACAAAAAATTGGTATGTTTTGCTCTTTTTAGCCACACCTCTGACTCCGCCCACTGACCCAATCCTCTGGTTATTCCCGCCTCCTGGTGCTCCACCCACAGTTCCCCTACTTATTTTTCCCCACTTCGACCACTGACGATGACGCAAGCCAATGGAAAGAAGGGGCGGAGCCTACACTCCACTTATGAAATCGGCTCGATTACAAGAAGCCTCGCAGAGCGAGCAGCGCATGCGCGCTGCAACGCAGGTCTGTGAGACCTAAAAAGGAGCAAGCTAGTAGAATCCGAGGTTTAGACATACTCTCTCTCTCGCTCCCTCTCTTTCTTTCTCTTTGCCTCTCTCTCTCTCCCTCTTTCTTTCCCTCTCTCTCTCCTTCCCTCTCTCTCTCTCTCTTGCTCTCTCTCTCTTGCTCGCTCTCTCTCTCTCTCTCTCTCTCTCTCTCTCTCTCTCTCTCTCTCTCTCTCTCTCTCTCTCTCTTCTCTCTTTCTCTTTCTCTTTCTCTCTGTCGGTCTATCACTTGAAAAAGGCTCATGCATTGGTGACGGGGAGGCCTATTGTTCTCATAGTTGTGGTATTTTGGGTTGCTGCGCACTGGTGAAGCTACGATGTGGGTTTCTGTACACACTTGTGAACTGAGGGTCACCGACCACGTGATTATGAAACTGAGTCAAGCCAACAGTCACAGCCCTGGTTGGTTTCTCAGGGCCACGCATGACTAATTGCTCGAAACAAGGTTGTTTTTTTGCTTTTTTCACTATATTCTGAGGCTTGTAGTTTAGTTTCAGCCCTTTTAAAACCTGGACTCCACAATACAAAGGGAAACCCTAGACTGGAGCAGTTCATCACGCTTGAACCCAGGACACTTGGCACCTCTGCATTCAGCTGATAACACTGCAGCGCGCCCATCCCGCGCGAGAGCTGGGTGCAAAGAGTACTGGTAGCATAAACACACTGGTGAAACGTGGGGCATGCGCTCATGCCGTTGCCATGGAGGCGTACTCACAAGCCGAGAATGCACGCAGGAAATGATCATGTTGTGATACGTAGGAGGACATTCATCTAATAGGAGTGCGAGTATAGCGAGAGAACTGACAAGAGGAATTGATAAAACGCCGTTAATAAATCATTACTACGTGACTGGAACCACATTCATAGCTTCCAGACACCATCATGCCCAGACGAGACGGCCCTGCGATACTCGTGCACTCGTCATATTTATTGCATTAATTTACAACAGAATAGTTCATCTAACTGCCCGGTTTTAGTCCAAATTCTAAAAGAATTAAAAAAAGAATGAAAGTGTGACGTCATTCTCCATTTTAGACAAGGTTTAACATCTGGGCGGTGGAACAGTGATGTGGCGCCCTCACATGCCCTTGCATGCCATGGCTGCAGGTGGTCTCACTCCCAAGAAGCGGGAAACCGGCTTTATTACCTGCCTGCTGATTGGACCATCGCTTTTCCGAGAGTCTCAGCCTCCCGCCCGCCCGCATGGATACAGGATTGGCGATAGAAGATGTGCTTTTATCGCATCACTCCTTTTACATGACGTGCACCACGTGGCGCCAACATTCGTTACAGCGGAATGCTATACCCCCACCGCTTGTAAGTGGAGGGGGAGAAGCTAGCAAATGAATGGGGAGAACCGACCCTGTCTTGACTTTAAAACCCAGAATACATGCCAAGCCATCCACATATTTGGCATGTAAATCGTGCGACCAACTTCTTAAAATTGTGATTAAAACTTTAAAATTTCAAGCAAGTGTGTTTAACAACACGCAGAAGCAGTTCAGTACATGGGTGGTGTCACTGTGTTCAGCGGTTTTATTTGATGACATGGTCTCGAAACAGGAAGGTCGAAACGTTCACCATGTGTGATGTAAGCGATGAGGAAATAAGTATGTGTCTGGCAGTGCTTTGTAATCGGTCCTATTAACCTTGTGTGACCTAAGAGATGGGCGAACAAGTGTGTGTCTGTCTGGCAGTGTAGTTCTTTGTAATAGTTTCAATTCACCTTGTGTGACGTAAATGATGGGCGAACAAGTGTGTGTCTGGCTGGTAGTGCAGTACTTTGTAATCAGTTCTATTAACCTTGTGACACCGAGAGATGGGCGAATAAGTGTGTGTCTGGCTGACAGTGCAGTTCTTTGTAATCGGTTCTATTAACCTTGTGTGACCTAAGAGATGGGCGAACAAATGTGTGTCTGGCTGGCAGTGCAGTTCTTTGTAATCGGTTCAGTTCACCTTGTGTGATCTAAGAGATGGGCGAACAAGTGTGCGTCTGGCTGGCAGTGCGGTTCTTTGTAATCAGTTCTATTTACCTTGTGTGACCGTAGAGATGGGCGAACAAGTGTGTGGCTGGCACTGCAGTTCTTTATAATCGGTTCTGTTAGTTTTGTGTTTGGTGAGGGGTGGGAAGTTGTAATTCCTTCTAACGTGTGCTTCCTCTATAAATTGGATGATTGTAGCGGTTGGCGGTGTGTCTGTAGTTTGTGTGTGGGGGGTGTTGTAAATATTGTGATCTCCTCTCTGAGTGCTGTGTCCTAGTAGCGATGTATCTAGCTCTCTCTGACGTAGTTTACAGTTGTTGGTGCCATCCTTTCTATGCAGGGTACTCCTCCTTGTGTAACGTGTTATCTTTAGAGGGCAACGTCCTGCATCTTGCAGCTTACCAGTCACAGCGTTGAGCAGATTCATTGCTAACCTGCAGGGCTGAGATTGTCAACTGCCCAGACCTCAGTTTTTGCTAATCTGTATATCCTTTGTAGAGGTGAACATAATCAGGCAGCGCAAAAGTTGGAAAGTGAGTGGGGGCTGTGGAGGTGGGGGGGCTCCTAAAAATAAAGTTTACTGTCACTGTATTTTTGCCCTCTCAAGTTGGGGGTCCCCTCTTTTCCAAATACTGAGCAGTATTGTCCACTGGAGGTAGTTAGTAGCCTTAGTTCCCTTTAAAAAGTCAGGTGCCATAGCTAGCTTAACTAATGAAAGAACAGGAGTAGGAGCACCTCACATGAATGTTTTAGATGTTTCAAAACTTGGAAATAAAATTGGAGAGACTTAGAGCTCCAAATTAATGATGTGAACCGGGAGAGGATTGTGGCACATATTCCAGCTGTCTCTAGAAATGCGAGGTTCAAATCAATTAATTTCTATATCCTGCGTAGAGCTTATCTAACACCTGGCGGGATCAACAGGTTATATGTGACTGCTGCTGCAAAGCGCCCTAAATGTGGGGAGTTAGGTTCAGAACTGTTTTATATGATATGGTCTTGCCCTTCATTTACGGGGTTCTGGAAGGAAGTAATAGATTATATCAATTTAATTACCTTGCGGGATACACCCTTGGTCTGCCTCCGAGGGGCATACCCTTGCCCCAAAAATAAGAAAACTACTACTAGAGTTACTGACTTAGGATTGATTCTGGCAGGGCTAGAATTGACTATGCACTGGAAATTGGCGCGTGGTCCTCAATTTGCTAGATGGCGTAAAGAAATGATTAATTGGGCATGCTTGGAGAGTGCTTTATAGTTTCGTGAGATAAAGAGAGTGCGAGGAAAAATTGAAAGAGTTAAAGCATGGGAACACTTGGTGGATAGTTTGTTGGCCCCAGAAGTTGATACAGATTCGTGGAATAGCTCCCTGAGTCTTTCTGGGAGAAAGAAGGTAAATATAGTTTAATTCAGATCTACTGAGTAATAATAAGTACTTATATAGTATACTTGTTTATACGGAATGTTTTGGCACTTTATTTATGACTGCTTTGCTTGACATAAGGTAATTGTGGGAGGGGGGATTGATGTTGTAGTTTTTTGATGTAGTTTTAGTGAACCTAAGATATGCCTGACATTTACAGTAGTTGAAATTTGCATGAATGTTTGTGGATGCTTGTTATAAGGAATGTATTGATTATCACTTTTAAACTATGTAATTATCTGGACATTTCTCTTTTTAAGATCTATCTTTTAATCCATTTATTATCAGTATCTCTGACTTCTCCTTTTTAAATCTATTTATTGAACACCATTGTAGTGCACTTTATTTTTGATCTGTATTATATACTTGTCACTATTGCACTAATGTCTAGTTAAAGAAACAAATACAAATTATTTAAAACTGAAAGATGTTTTTGAAATGGGAGGAAAGGCGAGCAAGGGAGTTGATCAGGCATTGTCATCGACTTGTCATTGATTAAAGCATGATCTGTTTGTATTGCGGCACCGAAGTTATCCTCGGCAAGTTTATTTTAAAAATATGTATGTACGTATAAATTAGTACAGATTGCAGAATGTGATTGAAGACCCTGTTTTCAAATATTTCTTTTTTGCATTAACAGCAGCACCAGCAGGAATGGTCATTGCAGCATAAGACGTCGTCATGAGTCTCTTACAATCAGATAGCGAGGTGTGTAACTACGACGATGCATGTTGCGGTGCCATGGCCAGCGCGTGTAGTGCGAAAGAGGACAGCTTGGATCCAGGCTCCACACCTGGAGCAGGAAACCAGTCTGGCTCCTACACGGAGGAGATTCAAGGCTATGACGAGGACTTTGATCCCCCCTTGGAGAGCAAGTATGAGTGCCCAATCTGTCTAATGGCCCTTCGGGAACCAGTTCAGACTCCATGTGGACACCGCTTCTGCAAAGAATGTATCCTGAAATCGATCAGGTGGGTAGCTGTGGCCTTGACCAGTGAGCCCTTCTGTTATTTCTATTTAGGGTAGCTGGATCTCCGCAAGAGTTCTGAAGGAAAACTTTAATTATGTCTGAGTACAATAGTTATCAGCTTCAATAGAACATCTGTTTTTCGTGGCCAAAGAGCTCCATGATCCAAAGGAGTTTGTAACAAATAAAGAAATAAATATAAACCACCACTTAAAACTAACAAAACAAACCACTATGGTGCTGTTTTGAAAAAGTGGGGTGGTAAGCATTGGTGTGTTGAAACACCTTGTAAAGAGGCTATGTTTCTCAAGTAAATTTAATGTATTTATTGCAGTACAAGGCTCCGACAAGCAGGATGGAGGTCCCTCGAGCAACTGCTCTGCCTGTCCAGATTCTACATGACCTAAGCACATTCTGTCAAAAAGTTCTATGCCCACTATTGAACAATGCATACACAGAAGTCCCGGCTCATCTTCCCTTTTACACAACCAACAAACCTTGTCACAGCAATCACTAATACACGCACATAACGCACAGAAAACAAATGCACAGAGAACAATAAAGATAGGTGAGTTATCATGAAAAAACTATAGAAAATATTTCAGATTTCTTTGGAGTACTTTTTCACCTTTGCGCCCTCCACACTTGAGATACAGACTTATCCAGGAGCAAAGACCAAGGGGCAGTACAAAAGCGATGTGGCTCAGGAAGAACAGACAATCTGTCCTTGTGTATCACTTACCATCATCCAGCTTGACCACAGGTTTCTTCACTGCCTCTACAATTTTGGGCGTTGAAAACCAGGTCATGGCCTTGGGAACAAAACCAGGCAATCTCGCCCTCACAGTCACCCGCTCTATTACACAACAAGCGATCATGACTCTCACCATATTGTAGTTTGCAAATGTTCTTTTTGTCGGTACCTCCTTAACTTTATTCACTGATATGGAAACTTTACCCACCCAGGTCCTAGTCCTTTTGGATGAAGGCACTCTGCCCCGCAAAATTAAACAAGTGAACATACATCTCCGCATTTGATGTAGTTCAAACGGCTCACAACAATTTCTGAAAACAATCTAAACCACTGGCTACATGAAACTGCAAACTGTCTTGCACGTTTCAATATGCCCATTACTTCTGGGATGATACAACAAAGTCCTAATGTGTTTTGTTCCAAAGACGCATTAAATTCACCATAGGTAAGCTGGCCCCCATTATACATGACATTTCATTCAGGAATTCCTTCTCTGGCCAACAAACTTCAAAGGAATTCTATCACCTTTTGCATTGTTGGCACAGTTAACAAATTTGACAGTACGACATGACAATCATGATTCCCTACCTACTTTTCCTCTGAACACATTAAGTGAACCAATGACGACTATGCCAAGTTTTCCCAAGCTCTGTCTGGCACAGGGGCAAACTCTTCCAGAGTGGGAACAGCGACATGAGATTTCTTGTCAAAAACACATGGTCTGCACTGACAAACGTAATGCTGAATAGGCCTGTTGAGACTCAGCCACCGAAGTTCTCCCTGGTCATGCACTTCATTGCTTTCATACCAATGTGTCCTTCATGTGCTCAACTAAAAAAAACTGTCTCGGATATTGCTAGGAACAACCAACAATTCTGACCACCTAAAAATCCACAGACAATCCTACTGCAACATGGCGATAAACAGCAACGTACTCCTCAGAGTTCCTTGAATCAGGCCATCCATGACCCTAACACACACTTCGTCTTCCCTCAAGGCTTCTTCCTACTCAGACTTAGTAACAGATCCACTTCTCTTGCTTCTCGCTCTTCTGCAGCCCAGGGACTTCTGCTCCTCTCAAACTGTGTAAGGCAAACCATACAGATTCATCCTTCCTATTCCTTCTCTGGAACAGTACAGCAGCAAGATCACAATGGCTGGCATCTGTCACTACCTCACAAATATCACATGTGTTAAAGGGTTCGAGGAGAATGTGTTTAGAAACTTCCTATTTTTAAATTTCAAATTCTTCATTGCATCCTTTATACTATTCTAGTTACCATGTAAAGATCTAGTGTCATTCCAGTATGTTTCACTTCGTTTTTGGAGAACAAAGCTGTGGCCGGAGACCCCTGAAGCAACTGCTCTGCCTAACCATCCAGATTCTATATGGCCTACACACATTCTAACAAAGTCCCAGCACACCTAAGTTAATAAATAATGTGTGAATAGACTAAAAGCAGACAGACTTCCATTGGCATATCTTCTGCTGCAATCAGTCAAGCCTGTTTTACAAATATTTGGGAGATGCAGTGATAGAATTATGCACTGTACCTATAACTAAAATATTTTGTATAGACTATGGGTACATTATCTATTGGCATCCATACTAGCCAGATGTAAGATAAATGTAAAGCCAGATGTATCACATGGCTACAAAACAATGCAGTCATCCTGATCTTGGCCAGTCAACAAAAGCCTCAGAGAGCAAATTCCGAGAGACAATGGGCATTCAGAGTTCTAGTCAATCGACTGAGGCTTGTATCTTTGAAGTACAACACATCTTCTGACAGTCAAGATTCCTAATTTCACTGCTCCCCTGCAAATGTCACCATTTACTTTTATGCTTCTGCCTCCTATCCTCTGCGTCTCCTATAACCAAAACCTAACATCTTGCATCTTTTCCTTTTTCTGTTCTCCCCCTCTGAGTTTAATTTTTTTCTTTCCAAGGTTCATTATCTCTGTCCGCATGTGTTTTCTCTTCCTACACAGCCATTCAACTATACAAATGCAGCTAGTCACTGAACTGGCAACCTCGAGGGTGCTGCCATGTTCAGACTAATCCCCTGACCTCACTCCCTAAATTCTTTGATGCTGTCTAGGTCACATGACCCTCTGTACCAAAAAGCCCCTGTAACCCTTCTCTGAGGCAGTGATGCAGGATACAGTGATGGTGTAGAGATGATTGTGCCTGGTTCAAGCAGGAGCACTCAACCAGCTCCCTTTGATGGGCAGGTAGACAACAGTTTTCTGCACCTCTCTTCACTACTTTATAATTTCACCATATATTCCTTTGCCGTGGAGTCTGACATTTTCTCTTGTAATACGCCCCACACTTACTTACTTTCAATTTGACTCCACGTTGCAAATGAGGGCGATGGTAAGCCGGCTCAGGGACATGATCTAGCCACTTGTTCTGTTCCACCAATGTAGTCACAAACAACAGAGACCATCCGACCCTTCTTGTCGGTCATGTCCCTGCCTGCTGCAACCCTATAGCTTCTAACACTGCCTTTCCTCTGCCCTTTGAAGGCCCACCTACCCAGGAACTCACTTTTCATAAATGCGCATATTATGTATCTGCACTGTACAAAACGCGCCACAACATAGACACAAATAACTAAAGATGAGGCCGAGCAGTCTGTAGTTGCAATTTCTTTTTACAAGAAACTTCTCTTTCAGCCTTTACTCATGCTCAATCAATCAATCAGGGAATTGTAAGCGCGCTACTCACCCGTGAGGGTCTCAAGGCAGTGAGGGGGGGGGTCCGCAGATCTGTTTAGCCGAGGAGCTAGGTCTTGAGGGTCTTCCTGAAGGTGTTCAGGGAGTAGGCGCGTCTAATGTCTGCCGGTAGCTCGTTCCAGGTCTTGGCTGCAATGTGAGAGAAGGATCTTCCGCATGCTCTGGCTCTGTGGATGCGCGGGGTTTTGGCCAGTGCGAGGTTGGAAGATCGGAGGTTTCTTTTGGGTACGTGGAAGTTGATTCCGTCGTTGAGGTATTTGGGTCCGTTGTTGTGTAGGCATTTGTAGGCGTGAGTGAGGATTTTGAAAGTGACTCTTTTCTCCACGGGGAGCCAGTGGAGACTTCGTAGGTGTTGGCTGATGTGTTGGTGTCGGGGATGCCGAGGACGGGTTTGGCGGCGGTGTTCTGTATTGTTTGCGGAGTAGGGACTTGTTGATGCCGGCGTAGAGTGCGTTTCCATAGTCCAGTCTGCTGGTGATGAGTGCGTGGGTGACTGTCTTCCTTGACTCAGGGGGGATCCACTTGAAGGTCTTGCGGAGGGTGTTGAAGCAGCTGGAGGTGACGGCGTTGACCTGTCGGTTCATGGTGAGTGATGAGTCGAGTACGATGCCGAGGTTCTTGGCGTGGTCTGAGGGGGTAGGTGGGCTTCCGAGTGTGGTCGGCCACCAAGTTCTGTCCCATGCAGAAGGGGTGGTACCGAGGACGAGGACTTCTGTCTTCTCGGCGTTGAGCTTCAGGCAGCTGTTGGTCATCCAGACTGCGACGTCTTGCATTCCTTTCTGGAAGTTGAGTTTGGCAGTGGTGGGGTCTTTGGTGAGGGAGAGGATGAGCTGGGTGTTGTCAGCGTAGGATACGATGTTGAGGCCGTGTTGTCGGACGATGGTTGCGAGGGGGGCCATGTAGATGTTGAAGAGGGTGGGGCTCAGTGATGAACCCTGTGGGACTCCGCAGGTGATTTTCGTGGGGTCGGAGAGGAAGGGTGGGAGTCTGATCCTTTGGCTTCTTCCGGTGAGGAATGATCGGATCCAGTCCAGGGCTGTTCCTTGTATGCCTGCGTTGTGTAGTCTGGCGACTAGTGTGCGGTGGGAGATGGTGTCGAAGGCCGCTGATAGGTCGAGTAGGATGAGGGCTGCGGAGTGGCCTTGGTCCAGGAGGGTGCGGATGTAGTCTGTGGCGGCGAGTAGGGCGGTCTCTGTGCTGTGGTTGCTTCGGAATCTGGATTGGGACGGGTCGAGGACGGCGTTCTCTTCAATGAATCTTGTCAGTTTCCTGTTGACTGTTTTCTCTGCAACTTTGGCTGCGAGGGGGAGGAGCGAGATGGGCCGATAGTTCTTGAGGTCGGTGGGGTCAGCTGTGGGCTTCTTGAGCAGGGGTCTGACTTCTGCGCGCTTCCAGTCGTCTGGGAAGGTGCCTGTTTTGAAGGTGGTGTTGATGGTGCGTTGTAGTTTGGGTGCGATGGCGGCCGCGGCTCTGTGGTAGATGCGAGGGGGGCAGGAGTCGGTGGGGGCCCCCGAGTGGATGCTTTTCATGGTCGAGGCGGTGTCTTCGGCTGTGATCGGTGTCCAGTTGGAGATGGTGGGCTGGCTGGTGTTTCTGGGGGGCCGTCTGTGGCGCCTGGTGGACGGTCGAAGTTGTCGTAGAGGTTTTTGATCTTGAGGTGGAAATAGGTTCCAAGCTTGTCGCAGAGGTCTTGTGATGGGGTGATGTCTGTGGCTTCGCTGCGTGGGTTGGTGAATTCTTGAATGACACTGAAAAGTTCCTTTGAGTTGGTGGAGTTGGCCAGGATTTTGTTGTGGATGAAGTTCCTCTTGATGGCTCTGATCTGGTTGTGGTAGTCCGTCATGGCGTCCTTGTAGGTGGTGTGGTTTTCGGTTGTCTTGGCATTTCTCCAGTTCTTCTCCAGGCGTCTGCAGGTGCGTCTAGCTTCTTGGAGAGCAGCGGTGAACCAGGCGGCTTTCCTGGGGCGTTGTCTGTCGGGGTTGCGTAGCGGGGCGAGCTCATCTGCGCAGTTGGAGATCCAGGTGTGGAGTTCTCTGGCTGCGTCGTTTGCGTCGGGTGCCCAGGTGTGGTTGTCTCGGGTGAGGGTGGAGTTAAGTTGTTCATCGGTACCCTTGCTCCAGTTCCTTCGAGGTGGGGCTGGTTTGGGTGCCTTGGGTTTGTTGATGGCGAATTGTACGCAGTGGTGGTCGGTCCATGGCGGCTGCGTTGTGTGGCTGAATTGGACGCTGTTTCCTGCCGCGAAGATGGGGTCGAGGGTGTGTCCTGCTCTGTGGGTCGGTGTGTTGACAAGTTGTTTAAGTCCGATGCTGGCGAGGTTGTCACGAAGAATAGTGGAGTTGGGGTCGCTGGGGTTGTCGAGGTGGAAGTTCAGGTCTCCAATGAGAATGTAGTTTGTTGAGGCGATGGCGTGGGGTGCGATGAAGTCGGTGATCGTGGTGGCGAAGGGTGTTCGGGGGCAGGCGGGTCTGTAGATGAGGGTTCCTCGGAGTGCAGCTTTGGGGGTGGTCTTGATCTGGAAGTGCAGGTGTTCGGCAGAGGGGAAGGTTTCGCTGGAGGTGGTGAGGCGGAGGGTGCTCTTGTGGGCGATGGCGAGGCCCCCTCCTGGGTGGTTGGGGCGGTCTTTCCTCTGGATCTTGTATCCGTCTGGGATGGCGGTGCTGATGTCGGGGGTGGAGGATGCGCTGGTCCAGGTCTCTGTGAAGAAGGCGATGTCGGGCGAGAGAAAGTCGAGTAGGTTCCAGATTTCCATGGCGTGTTTGTGTACGGAGCATACGTTGAGGAGGATGCATTTTAGGGTGTCGCCGGTGCTGGCGTCGGCGGTGTTGGAGGCCGGGGTGGCGGTGAGGGTCTGGCGGCAGTGGAGGCAGGAGAACTGGCCGTGGGTTGTGTTCGGCGAGGCCTGTTGGCATTCTCGAAGTCTTCCAGGGTTGAGTGCGAGGAGGGTGGTGGTGTCGTAGCGATGGGTAGTGGGAGGTCCAGAATTCCTGGCGCTGGCCGCGGTCGGGTCGCAGACGGGCGCAGACGGGCTTGCCTTTGGCGCGACCGCGCAGTGGCTGCCATTAAGTAGGGGAGGTAGAAGGGAGGAGAGGCTGGGAGGCGGGAGGGGGGAATTCCTGGGGGCGGGGCCACAGGGGCAGCAGCGGCGAAAGGAACAGGCAGGCACGAGAAAATAAAAACAGTGGTGGAATTAGAGCAAGACACAGATGGGCACAATAACAGTGGCACAACAGGGAAAAATTAAGAAGAAAAAAACGGCTGAGAAAGGATACGGTGGTTGCAGGCAGTCTGGTCCCAGTTGGAGCGGGCAGCAGGGGCAGGAGCGGGCAGCAGCCTCGAACCTCCCAAGGAGGAGGTCTGGGTCTGGAGGCAAGAGACGGCACAGCGGAGCTGCTGGGAGACAGTGGACCTAGACCGAGGGTCGGAGGTCTTACTCCTGTCTTTATTGATTGTACCATGGCGGCAAATTAATACTTCACATGTTTTGATGCCGTGTTTAATACTTATCGCATCACATATTAAAGGTAGTTTGACACTAGCGACCGGTATGGTGACTTAGGAGGAAGCTGCATGAACCGCTGATCGGCGACAGTTATGCATTAGTTCTTGATCACTTCGTTTGGGTTTAGATCTAAAATTTAGTGCTGGCAAAATGGCGGTTATAGAGAACTCGGCCCACCATAAAGAGATTGACAAATCAAGCATGCACAGTAACTGGCAGTGTAAATCTATCATCAGGTCTGCCTCCGGCATTCTTCATTCCTGCAGTGGCGTACAGTCTTGTGGGTGGTGGGAAAGGTAGGTTTAATACTGTACTCATTAAAGCCTTTATTATTGTATCAAAAAATGATAAATGTTCAAGTGTAATGGTGATGTTTGTAATATGGGCATACTGTTCTGAAACGCATCAAGCGTGGCTCACTGCATGTTTGTTACATAGACGGTGGTTGTTGGTGAGGTTCCCTATTGGTCCACTGTGCCAGTCAGCTGCTCTATGCTTTAGTTAACTTGCACAAGTTATTTCATACACGCTACCTCATCTGAGTTGAGTGCATGTTATTGAAATCTTCCAAGATTATGCTTTCTGCTTGTCCAAGCACCAGTGACGGCTGTGACTGCCTTGTGTCTGACCATCTGCTTGTCGACTTTTTGTTCTAGAGATGCTGGACAGAAGTGCCCGGTGGACAACGAGATACTTTTTGAGAAATCTCTCTTCCCAGACAACTTTGCCAAACGGGAAATCTTGTCACTGACCGTGAAGTGTCCCAACAAAGGCTGTCTCCATAAGATGGAACTGAGGCATCTAGAGGTGAGTAGGACTGTGTCCATTTGAATCTCAATGGCTGTTTTGCAAGCAGCCTTTGTGTTTATTGCACATCGATTCATCCTTATCTTTAATGCTCTTAAATATTGAATTCAGTTGAACCATGATTGGTGGCAGTGTCCATTTTTCTTTACTCAAGCAAACTTCAGAATTTGTAGTAGGGTTGGCCACTCCATAGATGCTAGCACAAACTAATAACAGCAAATATGGTAGCAGGGCACTTTGATTGTCCAAAATGTTTACTGGCTCCACCTCCCAAGGTAAAGCGGATCTCGTCTGGCGTATGACCACACTGACCCATGCAAAGCTGCATGAGCTATTGTGTGATCGAGGCAGGAAACAGATGTACAGAAATTAGGAAAATAAATGGGAAACTGAAGGTGATGAGTAAGCAGTCAAAAAAAACATGGTTTTAGGCACAGGAGCATAAATAAATGTAACGTTTTAGAAATGCAGCTGAAAAGTGCTTGCTCTGGGAACATTTGATTGTCACAGGGCTACGATAGGAACAATAAACAGGATGGTTTGTTTGAGATTACAAGATGGAATTTAAATTTTCTTTAATTGAAAAGAGAAAATGCTGTAGTTTAAATGTTGAAACATTCAGATTTTCTCACGTTGTGTGCCCCATTTGTGGATTTTCTTTGCCAGTATCTTGCAGAACTTAAAAACTCAAAACAGAAAGAAGAAAACTCAATTAAATCTAATGTAAACAGAATAAGCTTCACTTTGGTTGCATAAGCTGAGCCACAGGCGGGAATTGGAATGGACAGGTTCTTTGCGGCAAATTGCTATTTGTTCCAAGGGTGAATAAGGTTTTTTTTGCAGTGCTTTGATGTTCGGTTTATTGGTAACTGCTGTTTAATGTATAGAGAACCTTTGAGACTTAATGTGTTTTCTGATGCTGTGGGTTGTCCATTTTAAATTGAACTCTCATTAAAATATATATATTTTTTCAGTTATATAAATATCATTTATATCAAATAGATGGTGGTAGAGTCTCCACCAGTATAATTCGACACACTATTCCATAGACATGGTTTTGTTTGGACAGTTTATACTAATCAGCACAAAATTGCCCTTAAAATCCTTGTTGTCCTAATTTTGGACCACTAAAGATTTGTTTACATTGGACAAAAGTAAGAACAGTATAACTGAGCAGTTCCAAAAGGTTTATTCAAAAGTGTTAGCAAGGTAGTGCAAAAACTACTGGACATTAAACACCAAAGTTGGACTGAAAATCCAGATTTTCTCAAACATCAGATGCTTTTTCTGGTTTGGTCTGAACTTGTCCAGTAAAAATTCCAATAGAGAAAAAGAAAGGTCTTATAATAGTTGAGTCCACTAGTCTCTTTTTATTTTTTATACTTCAGGTTACTTGTACTTTAAACCCAGAGAGTGGGGTATATG
This sequence comes from Calotriton arnoldi, assembly GCA_963921515.1. Lineage (NCBI taxonomy): Eukaryota > Metazoa > Chordata > Amphibia > Caudata > Salamandridae > Calotriton > Calotriton arnoldi. The sequence continues at coordinate 1,984,659 of CAWUFW010002878.1, read as the reverse complement.
CAATTCTTTGCTTTCCCAGGGTAACTTGCAGTGGGATCATAAATAAGTAACTTACCTTAAGTGACATTCTTCCTAATGGATATTTGGGCTTCATCAGATTCCTTACATAAACCATTACCCAGGCCCCAGACAAGAACTGGAAAAATGTCTTTATCAATTCGGAGCCACTGGTGCTAAATGATGCTCTTGAGAGTCAACAATGGTGTATCGCAGCAGTGCTGGATGGGACATGCTTGACCATCATGTGGCTCCACATGAATTAAAATCTATTCAGATCATGTTTCATTCTCCAACAGGGGCTACGGAGAGTAGATCAATCAAAGTAACACTAGTTATCATTCAGATCAAATTAATCCTCAAGCGGGGAATTGGGATCCGGTAACGAACGCGCAGGTGTAGTTATTTACACCAGAAATAATTTTATGGAAGAAAAAGAAATTATTTTGCTAATGGATAATAGCTCCTACAGATTCCTTACTGGAATCATTCCCAAAGCATTGATGAAGGGGTGAGTTGAGGATGCAAGTAGCCTTACATAAAAGTTTATATAAGAACCGTTTTCCCAGATTTGTATTGAGCATGACCTCCTGTCTCAAGGTAATAATGCTTTGTAAATTAATGAAGGGACAACCAGATCACAGTTCTTTACACCTCAGAAAGTAACAGAAGGCTTAGTGCATTTTATATACTAAAACTAGACCCATTGGTTCTTTGCCTGAGCTCTGGTCCTGCTGTCATTGTTGATTCTACCCACCCAGAGCTGTCGTTGTGCAGTGTACCCTGTACTTGGACAGAATGTTCTAAGGTATGATAATGTGCCTATGAAGAAATTTATTTTTAAACAAATCTTTTCTGAGTACACTCATATGTGCGCGCAAGCAAATGTGTTTGTTTAAAAAGATGTCAACTTTAAACGTGAACATGGGTAGAATGGAAGTGTTTGTGCACTTGGCCTCATGACATCCCCCAATAGACCCACTATGAAATCCCTTCATTCTCCTGTGGATTCCTGCATGAGACTAATACAAAACGACGACACTGTAAAGAAGATCTCCATTATTTTCTATGGGAGTATGTAGCAGTACTAGTGGGTGGCCATGTGTGGCGCTAGACTAATCCCACCTCTGAGCTGGAGTAATTTACTATTGTCTTGTATCCCTTTTTGGCTGTAGTAACTTTAGAAGTTTGTGAATAGCAATGTTTTTCTGGGTGAGTGCATGTCACTCCCTACATCTCTCTCTAGCCCTCCTTAAACACCTCCTTACTCCTTCATATATCCCTCTCATTTAGTAGTTAGTATTTCTCTTTTTCCAGCCACCCCTCCTGGTCCCTCCCACATTTACTACTCGGTAGTAAACTTACATTTTTTAGGCTCTCCCCATAGAAAAGAAAGGAGAGGTGGAGTGAGCGATTTACATTCATAGGTTTGTGAATAGCAATGTTTAGTACTTTAATAATGCTATTTTAGTACTACTACAAAATGTAGTTGAATAGCCCCCCAGTCTTTCTTTACCCCTCAGTTGTTTATGCTTTTTGCCCATTTGAAATCCTTTGGTTTGTGTAGGTGCATCAAGCAGTTTGTGATTTTGCCTGTGTGGAATGCCTTCAGTGCCAGCAGTCCTTCCCGAAGACTCGCCTTGAAGATCACGTGTTACTAGAGTGCCCAAGACGACAGGTGGCCTGTGAAAACTGTCATATGAGCATAGCTTATGAAGAAAAGTGGGTACGTATACCTTCTGCCCTCAGATAAAAACTTTGCAGTGGTGATGCAGACTATTAATGCAGCAAGTTATTTCATTTTTTGCAGGAATAAAACAGATGTGTGTGAACAAACTGAAATACATCAAGGAAGCACCTCTTACAGTGACTCTAGTCTGTTGTCCTGTCAGCATCCCTGTGAATAGTCAGTCTCATCAGCTGGTTGCTGGAATGTCTATGAGAACAGCACTACCATTACCCCATGGCCCGTCCCTTACCAATCACACCAGAAGAGTATTGATCATGTTGTGTGATGTCAAGCTGTGATCCCTTTCAACATGCAGCAGACGGTTTCTCCTTCATGCTGTCTTTTTCATCAGTGGATTCTTAAATGACGCCCAGAATGGTGAAATCCTGACAAGTTGTATGGGAACTTCTCATTAAGGAGATAAATATTGGTGCAGCCATCCATGTCCTCACTCCCACTTTCTAGAGATTCCACGTAATCCCCCTGCCAGTTTCAATAAATATAAATAACAGGACACCGATGCAAAGGAAACAGATTCCAAGGGCATGTATTCTTTTTTTCCACTTCGTGACCTCACACTGCCATGGCTGGATGAAAATGTGTTTGTTATTTTTATTGACTTGGGTAAATCACATCACACTGATGTTTGCAAAACGTGTTGCTACTTCACAGCCAAGGCCAGACTGGCCGCTCTAACTCTTACATTTCTGCAGTGGCCTGCCGCATGTGGGGGCTGGTTTCAGGGCAGGATGGTCTGCCATGGCAAACCATGGCTTCATATAGCCCCATTCTAGCTGTAACCGCCTGCAATGTAGGCCAGCTTTGAATATTGTTGCCTGGACTGATTTTGGCTTCCAATCCCTTTTCAATGTAGATTCAGGCGGTCATTGTGCACACAAGCATTCCATATTGAGGCCTTAGTAGCAAGATTCCCTGTACATTATAGTTACCCACGCATCTTCTCACTACAAAGTCATGATGGACCTGTAGCCAGGTTGGCCAAGTCCTCCTGTCCTTTGATTGTCAAGTGACAGAGTGGGACAGTTCACTTTGTGTGCTGGTTGTGTCCTGTTCTTCTGTTACCATTCATATGTCTGGGTAGATCACTTCTCTCCTGTTCTGGTGATCCGGTGACGCGGTGGGGTACATCACCGTCTGCTCCAGTGATATGATGATCATGTGGGACAGTTTATCTCTGTTCAGATGATCTGGTGACCGTGAAATAAGTCACCTTTTGAACTGATGGCCATGACTTGGACAAAGAAAGAGTGGTTTCTTTGTACCTCTCGTGGTCACAAGCCAAGTCATTGCATTGGGCAGATCGCCCTCTGATCTGGTGGTCAATTGATCATGTAAGGCAATTCGCCTTTGATTCTTAAGGTCCGGCGACTGAGGGAGACAGATCACCTTAGTTTGGATGCTCGGGTGACCAAGAGGGACTGATCACTTTCTTTTACAGTTGCCAGACGAAATGGATCACAGCCTGATGTGGTGTGCTGGTCGTCATGTCGGACAATTGACTTTCTGCGCTGATGGTCAGGCCCCAAATGGAACACAGTACTCCTGATTTTTATGGTCAGTTGATGCAGATGAACAGATGGTCTTCTGTTCTAATGCTCAAGTGAGCAGATGGAATAAGTTTGATGACCAGGCAGTTGGATGCGTCAAGCAGTTTTTTAAATGTAAATGACACAACAATACCTCAGTGGACAAATGCACCCACTACAGAGATGTGCGCAACTTACAGGATGCTGTTTTGGATGCTGGCGGGGCTGACTGTCTTGTTTTTAATTTTCCTTTGAGTACTATTCAGTTGGGTGATAAAAGCTCCTTTGATTGCATTATGTAGACACCTTCTATAGTTTTAGTATTCGGAAATAAAACATCTTTATTAGTATTATTTGTTTTGGTATTCGTGATGTTGATGCATATTATCACTGTTCTTTTTAGATTTCATTTTTTATTGCTGTGACTACCACTGATCCTAGTGCAGTTAGTGTTGGTAGTGCTGGCCCTGGATAAATAGTCTTATAGTCTAGTAATCCTTGAAATAAGTGACATATTTCTGCCTCCAATTGTTTTAAATCATCAACCAGCTCCTTTCTCTACCTCGTGCACAAACTCCCTTCACATGCACATTTGGAGGCGCTTTGGCAGGGCTTCAGGTGCAGAGCACGTGTTAATAAATGGAGGACACTGAAGCAATTGTGGTTTGTGTTCTTCTCTTGTGTTTTACTGTTTATCTAGGGTTCCCTTTAGCATCTACTGTGCCATAATGCGCCTTCTCTTCTGATCAACACATATAAAGAGGTACACCATTTCACAAAGCGCTTCGGCACTATGGCCACATCTCTCAAACTTTTGCCCAAATACAAACCAGGCTCATTAGTTGTGCGACTTTGTTGTTGTTCCTTATAATAAAGAATAGAAATTTTTCCCTTTTTTTTTTTTTTTTTTTTTTTTTTTTTTGGGAATAGTGAAATCGGAATGAGACTTAATTTTTTCTATCCCTTCTTTAATGTTTAATCAGTTAAAATGTTGATTCACAGACATGCACTCCTTTTTCTGGCATATAATTTTACCAGTATTGGCCTGAATCATTTGCATGCAACCTCTTCCTTTTTAGTTGGAATTATTTAGTGGAAGCTGAAATTAGTTGGCGCCTAGATGGATTCGAGAGTGGATCCTGAAACTAGTCGGCGCCTAGATGGATTCGTGAGTAGGTGCTGAAACTAGTCGGCGCCTAGATGGATTCGTGAGTGGATGCTGAAACTAGTCTGCACCTAGATGGAGGTCTCAGTCAACTCCGACTTGGATGTTCTCTTGTTATTTTTAGGCCTAACATGACCTAACTCCTCTTGCATTCTTTGTGTGATAACCAGAAAAGGAGCTTTAAAAAGTAGTACTGAGACATGGTCTTGGGCTATGCCCATTCATTGATCATGCTATCTACAGGCTTTTGATTGACTAGAACGTCTGTACTTCCAGTTCAAAAAAGTGCTTTTACTCAGTATAGTAGGCCTGAATTGGTTATGATTAGAAGCCAAAGATAAAGTCGAAGGCTTAAATGGTCCATTGGGAAAATTTGGAAGATGCTATATAAATGTTATGGCAAAGGACTTATGTCTGACTTGTTTATTGTGAGAAGCATATTATATAGGCAATACAACTTGTAGGGCACAATGATATTATACTTTGTGAGCTTCTATGTAACAAAACACTTGTGTACAAGCGATAACAGATTATCATAGGAGGCAAGTGTTTTGGTATTGCTTTGCCTTCTGACACAAACCCTGGTTGTGGAAGCATGTGAATGGGGCAGTAGTTTAGCCCACTTTAGCCATTGGCTCTAGTGCCCTTTGAGAGATCACATTTGCACATCTGCCTAAAAGTGAGTGTGCTTCTGTGCCAGGACAGATGGGCCTGTTGTTTAGTTTTCCATTTTTTACTTTTACAGGTCTTCTTTACTTCTCATTTTTCTAATGTATTTATTTTAGGGAGCCCAGCACCTTCCAGCTCACACACTGTGCTGCCAGCCATTCACTAGCCACTCATTGCTCCACATCTCACAATGCCACTGCTTCTAAACTTGTAGCCTTCTGGGATTGGTATGGTCCAAACTATATAATTGTTTTACTATTCCAAATTGGCCACCACATTTAGAAGCAACATGTCTGCCATCTTGGTTCTGTATAACAATGATTTATTATGCACACTACTGTTTCAATATGGCCACCCAGGGTGATGTTTACTGACCAGCCATCTTATAATGATATTGTACATTGTGTATCATTGGTTTATCATTCCAAGATGGCCAAGATTGCCTCTAAATGTGGCTCCATATTGAAACTTTAAAACTATGATAAATTATGCACATTACCATTTCAATTTTCCGTCTGCTGCTTTAATTTTTTATTTACATTTTGTTGTAAGCATATGCCTGCCCCGAGTATGTAGCATAATGTTTCTTTTTTCTGCTTTTATTCTTTTAATATATTTTTCATACACTTTTGGGATTTGTGTATGTGTGTTTTATTTTGGTCGGATGATTCTTGAATGCAAGAGCTAATGAGTGGGAAATTGAATGGATGCATGAGTGTGAAGCTAAGCGAATGTGCATGTATGTTGAGTTAATATGCGTCTAAACTCACCAGTGATTGTAGGAAGCACTTTCAGATATATGCCAGACCAACAGGTCGTGTGAATGCTTGTCATCCCATCCCTTGGTTACCCAAATGTCATATCAACGACATTGTCATTAATAGCAAGAATGACTATTGAACAGATTTTCCTCAAATCTCACACACCTGTATGGCTGGTATATCACAATGGATCTGCTAGAACATGAAATCTCTGTTTGTTTAGCAGATTTGCACATGGTAGTCATAGCAGAGATGGAACAGTAAGATTTGAGCAATTGGGCAGGTGTCGTATACATGTTCCATTTAATAATTTACACCAAACACAGGTACAAAGTGAATCCATATGATTGCAGCATGTTAAGAGGTAGCAACATACCCAATGTCTCCCACGTAGATTACGCATAGTGTTGGACTGATGCTTTAATGTGCACATGAGAGCAAACGAGCGACCAAAACACTACTGTAGGCTATCTTTGCGATGGCTCAAAAGCCTTCTTGTACCCATAATAAAGCATCAGATTTGGCTGTTGTGTTTGAAGATACATCATGAAATCTGTGAAATAATCTACAGGGTGTTTGATGGTTGGCATTGGAATTAATTGTACATAAAAATCTGTTATTATTTCTTTCCCATAAAATATAGGAACACGACCAGAGCTGCCCACTGGCGTATGTGTTGTGTGAATATTGCACAATTCGTCTCATCCGAGAACAGGTAGGACTGCTTGAAAAGAGCTGTTTTGTGTTTTCCTTTTTGGGCTTGGATAGGCCACACTTTGTATGATGTGGCACAGTTTCCAGAAGGTAACTGGAAGAAAGCAATGCTTCTCTTGTAATCCTATTTCCCCTTCACCACTCATTGGGATAACTTTCATAGTAATTGAGAATATGATATTGAGTTAAGGTTTATCTTGCAAAAATTGTTCCATCATTAGCGAATGGTTCAGTTTATAGAGGACATATGATAACAAATTTGAGGGATGGGCATGCCTTTATCTATTTGAACTGCCGTCTAATGTGGGTATAGAAACCATCTGTTTAGAATTAGGGCTTTGCTCAATCCAATACATAGATTTCTTGATAAATGAGGAAAACCGCAGTTTAGTCGCAGAGTGCCTGAAAAATTTGCTACTGGGTAACACAAATTATCAGAAATCTGAATAAAAAATTATTTGGCACATAATGAAATGAACTTTTGACTTTGAAGAAATAATTGATGGCGTTCCAGTACATGTAAAGATGCATAGCTTAAAGCAATTGGCTAATGAGAAATCGTTTTTAGCAGACAAGGCTTATTTTGCTCCTAGAATATCTTGCATTATTATAATACTGTAAAAACCGCATCTGGTTTGACTGTCTATTTGTTAAATGGTCTCAGTCAGTTGTTGCTGTTTCATCGTGTTGCTTTCCAGAATCACTATTATACAAATTCCTGCATGAAGTGATCTGTTTGTGAGTGTAGACAATATTTTCCAGACAATTTAGCCCACTTCATGCTTTTATGTCCCTCTGCAGCATGTAAACTGTGTCTTAAACTTGTTATTCAAAAAGTAGGCATTTGAGTATTTATTAATTCTAGAATCAAAGTTACATGAGCTGTGGCTCTAGCGATAACAGTAATTGAATTATTTTATCCTTGAATTTGTAAAGTATTTAATCTACTATATGCAATTGTTTTTGATATAAACAGCTACATGCAGTTTTTTTTATATCTGTGTTTTAAGCGTATTCCATTTCAAATCATTATTACATTTGATAGACGAGAAGTATAATCAACATATTATTTTAATAACACCGCCCCCCTGCCCAGTGTGCGTGAAGCCACCCTCCCAAGTCTGTTGGTGTGTTACGAGGTGTGAGCAAGATTGCATGGATTCCCACCAGTTGCCAGAAACACACAAACACACCAGTCTTGTGTGGGTTTGATCCAATCCAACAGGTCATGATTGTACACGTTTAGCTAGGTTTGCTGCATTCAAATTCCCATCATGAATTTTCCACATTTAATGAGCCTTCCATTGGGTAGACATTCAAACTCTTGTAAATATTAGGAGTGTGGAGCTGCATGTACAGGTAGTTGAGTTTGCCTTAACTCAGATATTCACTGGTTCTGATCCATAGCTCTGCATGTTAATGCTCTATTACGTTTGTTCTTAAGCATGATGCATGTCTATGGATAATTTACAATGTGCACTCTTTGAATTTCTCATTTCAGATGCCAGGCCATTATGCTACAGAGTGTCCTCTCGCCCCTATTGACTGCTTATTCAGTGTATTTGGATGCACTGAAAAGGTACAGAAATAAGTTTTCTACATTGTTAAAAGTTAGTCAAAATTTTAATTAGTTTGCTACAAGCTTTGGAATATTTTGTTTCTGTTCAGTGCACAAACTTTGGCCTTGGTCGCTAATGGCTGGATCCTTCCAATGCCCATCCATTCATCTCATCCCACGAAATGTAAGCAGTTAATCAAGTTTAGCGCCCAGTGTCCATTTGCCATTTTCGTAATACAAAATTCCATTGCAGCTTATGTGCTAATATTAAGCCAGCGTGAGCTGCAATCTTGGCCTTCAGAAATGGTTTAAGGATGCATTGAAGAGCAGTGTATTGATACATTTTTAGTGGCATGTGTGGACCGTCCCCACTATTGTCTCAAATTATGTTCCCAGTAGTTTAGCAATCATTGCTTCACATGTGCTTATTCTACTTTGGTGTATTGTCTTTTGGGTTTTCATCCATAGATCAGTGAAAGGGCTCTTTAGAGTGAGTTAATGGGAAGGTGAAGCTCTTCGACACAGAAAAGAGAAAGTGAAGCAGTGGCAGCACAGACTCAGACCCTCTGTGAGCTTGCACCCTACACCTGTTATTAGGCAGGGGTTATGGAGGTTGTGGATTAAAATCTGAATGAAGAAGCCAAACACTGCAGCTTGGGAGCACTTGTAGCTACCACATACACCTGCTTGAATGCTTTCATCATGAGAATGCTCCACCTCCAGAGAGTAAAAAACAAGGCAGACCATTTTACATCTTCTACGATGCCACCACAATTTGCAAGTTCATCAACACATTGGGTGAAAGACAGTTTGTCTAACTTCAAGAACAATCCACAATCGGGCACTAATATCTTTAGTCAGAAGTAGCAGAAAATACTCTTGCAGGCTTTTCCCAATTTTCAAAGTTCAACATTTAACGTATCGAAGGTTAGATATTCCCAGTAAGAGCACCATTGCTTTGGTTGTCTCCATAAACAGACTATTCTTATCTAATATCACCCTTTGAGACTCTGATGTTTCCAAATCGTAGTGTGCAGTATTAGGGTTGTTGAGGATCCCAGTGAAGTGTAGAAGTCTCTGAAGCATGATACAAGTCACTTTATATTGTTACGCCTAGTACTCTCTCAATACTGTAGATTTAACTACTAGTGCCAGCACCAGTACCACTATTACAACCTCTGATACTGCTTCATCCTTGCCCACCACCACTATTGCTCCTTCTCTTCCAGGGGACACTCATCAATAGTTATAAGCACTGAATACTCGGGCCCACGTGCGTGGACCCCGGAGCTCATATCAAATGCATTATATATGTATGTTTAAACCCTTAAAAAGTATGAAGTACTCTAAAAACATATACTATACATATATGTACAAAACCATATATAAATACATGCAGCCTACCTAAATTCAGGCTAACAAATGCCAAAATTGCTTTGAATTTTTCATTTAAAATAATCACACACATTTTCCTTTTCTACTACGTAGAACATAAACACCTCAGATTTCAGAACATAGCCTTTTTTGACGGGAAGAATACAAGGGAATAAAAGGCATTGTTAGCCAGTAGGCTGCATTGAAAAACATAACAGAGCATACTGTTGCCATGCCTTTAAGACCTCCTAGACCTCCCCAATCCCATCATGTCTCACAGGAGACAGTTAGGGCAGTCCTTTTTTCCAGCTCCTTCTGTGAGGATCCTGGAGCACTGAGCTCTTCATTTTGACATGCTTGTCAAAAAGTTCTATCCAGAAACCAAATTTTTTGCTATCACTCGACGGATCTGAAAGAGACTGTTAGTTATAGATTCCTTACCTTAGAATTGCCCCCAGGCGTCAGACTGGATCCGGAGAATTTTTTCTCTTAGCAGTACCCCTGCGCGTCGGTAGGAGGCGTTGGTCGACTCCGCGTCCGTATCGTGGTCGCCCTGATGACATCGCGATGTCTACTTAGACACCGCCCCTGTGTGCTGACGTCAGTTCTGTCTTTTTCTGCGCCAGCCTTGCGCAGATCCTGAGAGAGCTACCCCTTTAGTCCTTTTTTGACGGGTTTTTTTCAACTTTTGTCAACTTCTTTTTTGAGTCTATCGACTCCTGGTGTACGAAGGATGTCCCATCGTCGGACCGGGTGTAAACCGTGCGAGGCCTGTAACCGGCTGATGCCGGTTACAGACCCCCACCTCCTGTGCCTTTTAGTGCTTGGAGCGCGACCAGGACCCGAAGTCGTGCTCCGATTGTCGGGTCATGAATCCAAAGTCTTTGCAGGAGCGGTCCTGAAAGTTGTTGGAGGCCCGGCAGTCGGCCACGCTTCGCTCGTGGTCCTGGTCGAGAGGAAGGTCTCGGGACTGGTCGCAGAGCCACCACCATCATTCGTCATCCAAGTCTTCGGGTAAGTCGAAGCACAAGAAGAAGGCGAAGAAGCAGCATCGCTCTTCGCCTTCTCCCCGTCGGTCGTCCGACGCGACGCGGGACCAGGAGCGTCGTCGCTCTCCAGCTCCGTCTTCGGAGTCTGCTCCAGGGACAGCTCCGAGCTTCCCTCCTTTTCCCCGTTACCGAAGCGTCCCCTGCTTAGCTTCCAACGAAGCGCTTCACAGCATCTTTGGGCAGTCCGACTCCGCCGGTGCTCCCACGGGCCCCGTGGACTCACCTGGGGTCCCTGGGACTTCGATGCCGGCGGCTCCGGCCCAGCGTCTGAGGACCCCCGAGGATCGAGGCACGGATCCGGATCAACGCCTGTCTAACTCACGGTACCTTCCCCAGCGCTGATCAGGGCGATGTCGCCCCGCCCCCCCGCCCGACCGGCGCCGACCCCAGCCTCACCCCCGACTTGGACACGGTGCCGGACAGACATCGGAACCTGCGTCGGAAGGCACTTTTGTGCCACTATTCATCCCTGGTGTTCCTTTCAGGCCTGCTTGGCAACCAGAGGAGGGTGAGGAGGACTGGGAGTGGTCTGTGGACCCTTTAGCTGACCAAGTTGAGGAGCTGGACTGGCGAGAGGAACTGGGTGACACCAGTGGTCTGGATACCTCCCGAGACCTTGGCATGCTTTCTCCACCTACCGTGGCTATGGAAGAGGGAGCGTCATATGCAGTGGTGTTGCGTAGGGCAGCTGAGGCCTTGTGCCTGGAGCTTCCTACGGTGGCAGTCAGGACTAACCTCCTGATAGAGGTGCTTCAACCGGCGGCCTTCTTTAAGCCCTTTCTGCCTTTCAATGAAGCTCTCACAGACGTCCTTCTGGGCACTTGATCCAAGCCCAGCACAGGGGCTCCTGTGGACAGGATGATTGCCCGACGACATCACCCGGGCGACCCACTTTTCCTCTCCCAACACCCAACCCCGAGAGCTTGGTGGTCCAAGCCTCGTCCTCTAAGGGCGCATTCCCTATTGCTCCCCCAGATAGGGAATCCAAGAAGCTGGACCACCTTGGAAAGATGTTTTCTTACGCCAGCTTAGCGCTGCGGTCGGTGAATACCACATGCCTCTTGGACCGTTATACCCATACAGTGTGGGAGATGGTTGCGCAAGTGCTACCACAGTGCCCGGATGAGGCCCGGGCCGTTCTCACCCGCGCAGTGGCAGATGGTAGAGACGCAGCCAAATTCACCATCAGATGTGGGCTGGATACCGCCGACTCACTAGGCAGAGCAGTTTCCACGTCAGTAGCCCTGAGGCACTATGCCTGGTTGAGGACGTCTGGTTTTTCTGGGGATGTCCAATCCACCCTACTGGGCATGCCCTTTGATGGCTGTCGCCTTTTCGGTGATAAGGCAGACTTGGCGCTTGAGCGCTTAAAGAATTCTAGGGCTACGGCCAGATACTTTGTCCTCGCGGCGAGCTCTCACCCCACGCTGTCTGCTTTTTGCCCCTTTTGTGGCTACGGAAGGGGCACCCCACCACGTTCGACCCAATCTAGCCACCGGTTCACCCAAGCTGCCCAGCCTGTGCGTGGACGCAGACGTGGGACCCAGCAATGCGGGTCTGGGGGCCAGCGGCCAGGCCAGTTACCCATAACCCCCCTGCAGCAGCCTCCAAACCCTCCTATTCCAACTTTTCAGGGTCACCAGCGGCCAGTGGGCAGCAGGATTCGCCATTACCTCCCCCACTGGCAAACCATCACGTCGGACAGGTGGGTTTTGTAGATAGTCCAAAGGGGCTACTCCCTCCCTTTCGAGACTGCCCCTCCCTCCATGCCACCATCTTTCCATCGCATGTCGGAGGATCACTTGGCCCTTCTCCGCCAGGAAGTTGCAACTCTCTTGGCCAAGGGAGCTATCGAAAGTGTCCTTGTGCCTAAGTAGGTCGTGGTTGCTACTCCTACTACTTTCTGATACCCAAGAAGGACAAAGGCCTGTGTCCTATTTTAGACTTCAGGGCCCTCAACCGCTTCCTCCGGAAGGAGAAGTACAAGATGCTCACGTTGGCTCTGATCCTGTCAGCCCTCAAGCCCGGAGAGTGGATGGTAGCGTTGGACTTGCAGGACGCATATTTCCATATCCCCGTCCTGCCATCCCACAGGCTGTACCTACGGTTCACGGTAGGCCACGAGCATTTTCTGTTTACCGTGCTCCCCTTTGGCCTTACCAGCGCCCCTCGGGTGTTCACGAAAGTGATGGCGGTGGTCGCAGCTCACCTGAGCAGATCAGGGGTTCCAGTCTTCCCCTATCTCGACGACTGGCTGTTGAAGGCGACCTCCCCCCTAGGCTGTCGTCTCCCCCCTCCAGACTATGGCGGACCTCCTGCACTCGCTGGGGTACACTATCAACGTGCCGAAGTCACACCTGATTCCCTCTCAGAAGCTCCTTTTCATCGGAGCAGTTCTGGATACGGCGCAGTTTCGGGCTTATCCTCTCGAGCAGCGAGTCCAGGTTATTCGGGCTATGATACCGATGTTTCAGCCTCTATCCCGGATTTCAGTGAGATTGACCCTGAGGCTGCTGGGCCTCATGGCCTCCTGCATTCTGCTGATGGATCATGGCAGGTGGCATATGCGGGCTCTGCAGTGGGACCTGAAGTTCCAGTTGGCGCAGCATCAGGGGAATCTTTCCGACGTCATCCAGATCTCGGATGGTACTGTACGTCAATTGCAGTGGTGGTCAACGAGCCAATATTGGGTCAGCTGCAGATCCCTCTCCCTTTCCTAACCAGAGCGGACCTTGGTGACGGACACGTCACTCCTGGGATGTAGGGGCCACCTGGGAGAGGCACAAATCAAAGGTCTCTGGTCTCCGACAGAGTCTGGTCTCCAATCAATCAATCAATCAGGGGTTTGTTAAAGCGCGACTACTCACCCGTAAGGGTCTCAAGGCGCTAGGGGTGGGGGGGGGGGGGTGCAGGTTCCATTCCATCAAGGAGGGGTATGTCGAAGAGCCAGGTTTTGAGGTTTCTTGCGAAGATGGGGAGCGATGTTGTCTGTCTGAGGTGGAGCGGAAGGGCGTTCCATGCTTTGGCCGCGAGGAAGGAGAAGGAGCGGCCTCCCGATCTGGTCTTTCTGGTGCGGGGGACCACGGCGTAGGAGAGCTGGGCTGATCGTAGTGTCCTTTGGGGTGCGTGGAATTTGAGTCGTCTGTTCAGGTATGCTGGTCCGGTGCCGTGGAGGGCCTTGTGTGCGTGGGTGAGCATCTTGAAGGTGGTTCTCGCCTCGACGGGGAGCCAGTGGAGTGTGTGCAGGTGCTGGGAGATGTGGCAGTGTTTTGGCAGGTTGAGGACCAGTCTTGCGGCGGCGTTCTGGATGTTCTGTAGCTTGCGGGTGAGGTTTTTGTTTATTCCGGCGTAGAGTGCGTTGCCGTAGTCGAGTCTGCTGGTGACCAGGGCATGAGTGACGGTCTTTTGGTGTTCGAGGGGGATCCATTTGAAGGTCTTACGAAGGAGGCGGAGGGTGTGGAAGCAGGAAGACGAGACTGAGTTGATCTGGCGGTCCATTTTGAGCTCGGAGTCCAGGATGATTCCCAGGTTGCGTGCGTGGTCTGTGGGGGTTGGCGGGTTTTCGAGGGCAGGGGGCCACCAGGTGTCGCTCCAGGCGTCGGGGTTTGGGCCCATGATGAGTACTTCTGTTTTGTTGGTGTTTAGTTGTAGGCAGCTGTTTTTCATCCATTTGGCGACGGCTTCCATGCCTTCTCGAAAGTTGCGTCTGGCGGTGTTGGGCTCGTTGGAGAGGATGAGCTGGGTGTCGTCTGCGTATGACACGATGTTGAGTCCGTAGGTTCTGACGATGGGGGCAAGTGGAGCCATGTAGACGTTGAAGAGCGTCGGGCTGAGAGAGGAGCCCTGGGGGACTCCGCAGGTGGTAGGTGTGGGTCCGAGAGGAAAGGGGGGAGTCTGACCCGCTGTGTCCTGCCGGAGAGGAAGAAGCAGATCCAGTCGAGGGCCTTGTCCTGGATTCCTGCATCGTAGAGTCTGCGTATTAGGGTGCGGTGGGAGACTGTCGAACGCCGCTGATAGGTAGAGGAGGATGAGGGCTACTGTTTCTCCTTTGTCCAGTAGGGTGCGGATGTCGTCTGTTGCGAGGAGGGTGGTTTCCGTACTGTAGTTTTTTCTGAAGCCGGATTGGGAGGAGTCGAGGATGTTGTGTTCTTCAATGAATGTGGCGAGTTGGCTGTTGATGGCTTTCTCGATGACTTTCGCTGGGAACGGGAGCAGGGAGATGGGTCTGTAGTTTTTGAGGTCGGTGGGGTCCGCTGAGGGTTTCTTTAGGAGGGGTTGACCTCTGCGTGTTTCCAGTCGTCGGGGAGCAGGCGGTCGCCAGGGACCGGTTGATGGTGTGGCGGAGCATGGGTGCGATGGTGTCGGCGGCTCTGTTGAAGATGTGGTGGGGGCAGAGGTCCGTGGGGGCCCCTGAGTGGATTGACTTCATTGTCTTCAGTGTATCTTCGGTGGTGAGGGCTGTCCAGTCGTCAATCGCTGGTTTCCGGGTGTCGGGGGTGGTTGGTGAGGGTTCAGTGTGTTGGTTGTCTTCGTCGAAGTTGTCGTAGATGCTCTTGATTTTGTGGTGGAAAAAGGTGCTGAGTTTGTCGCAGAGGTCTTGTGAGGGAGGGATGTCAGTAGACTCGCTGGTGGGTTGGGCGAACTCCTTGATGATGCTGAAGAGTTCCTTGCTGTTGTGCGCGTGGGTGGAGATTCTGTCTTCAATCGCTTTTTTCCTCGTTTCTCTGATGAGTTGATGGTGGGCGTTGGTGGCGGCTCTGAAGTTGTTGTGGGCTTCTGTGTATTTGGTGTTCCTCCAGGCCTTTTCGAGGCGGCGGCATGTGCGTCTGGACTCTTGAAGTTCGGTGGTAAACCATCTAGCTTTCTTGGCGCGGGTATTGTTGTTTTTGTTGAGGGGAGCTATGGTGTTGGTGCTGTCCGAGATCCATCTATGCAGGGTTCGGGCTGCGGTGTTGGGGTCGTCGTTTTCCGCGATGGTTGGGGTGGAGTTGTTGAGTGAGGAGGTGAGCTGGTCGTCGGTGATTTTGGTCCAGTTTCTTCGTGGAAGCAGGTGCTGGTGTCTGTGGATGGTGGTTGTTCTGAAGGTGAAGTGGACGCAACGATGGTCGGTCCATGGGAGTTCGGTGGTGTGGCTGAAGGTGATGGAGTTTCCTGTAGTGAAGAGGGGGTCGAGGGTGTGTCCTGCTGAGTGCGTGGGCTCGGTCGCGATCTGGCAGAGTCCAATGTTGTGGAGGTTGTCCAGGAGGGATGTGGTGTTGGGGTGCAGTTGGTTGTCGAGGTGGAAGTTGAGGTCTCCCAGCAGGGTGTAGTTGGTGGATGCGATGGCCTACGGGGAGATAATGTCAGTGATGGAGTTGGCGAAGGGTTCGCGGGGTCCAGGGGGTCGATAGATTAGGGTTCCTCGGAGGGTGGCGGTGGGGCTGGCCAGTATCTTGAAGTGAAGGTGTTCCATCAGTTCTGTGGGCTCGTCGGGGAGTGTGCTCAGGCGGAGGCTGGATTTGTGGACGATGGCGATTCCTCCTCCTGGGCGGGTGGGGCGGTCCTTCCTGGAGATCTTGTATCCTTGGGGGATGGCGATGGCGATGTCCGGTCCCGAGGTGGTGTTGGTCCAGGTTTCGGTGAAGAACGGTACGTCCGGGGTGGTGCTGTCGAGGAGGTCCCAGATTTCTGTGGCGTGTTTGTGGAGGGATCGGACGTTGAGGAGGATGCATTGCAGGGTCTTCGGTTCGGTTGTGTTCTTGTGGGTGGGTTGTGCTGAATCCGTGTTCTTGGCGGTGCTGCAGGTGTGCCCGCAGCGGTGACAGCTGAAGGGTCCGTGGGTGTCGGCTGGTGATGCTAGCTTGCAGTTGTTGTTGCGGCCTGGGTTGAGTGCGTGGAGTGCTGCTGGGTCGTAGCGTTGGCGGGGCGGAGGTCCAGGGTTCCTGGCGCTGGTCGCGGACGGGTCGCAAACGGGCGCAGACGGGCTTGCCTTTGACGCGCCTTCGGTGCACCAGCGGCGTGGCCGCCATTAAGTAGGGGTCGGGGAGGGCTGGACAGCTGGGAGGCGGGGAGGGGAGCTGGATTGGGCCGGTCGTGCTGGGGGGGAGGGGCAGCAGCGGCGGGGAAAGGTAAAGGGAGGAAATAAGGGATAAAGAAAAAAGGGAAAATAAGCAGAAATAAGGCACAAAAGAGCAGAAATGTGCAGAAAGGTGAAAGATAAAAAGGGTAGAAAAACGAGTGAAAACGAGTGAAAGAGCAGAGTGAGAGGAAGGAGACAGAGGTCCACTGGACCACCAGGGATGAGGCGCAGGGAAACCTGCGGGTGGAGGAGGGCCTCGATCACCAACACTCGAGAGTGCAGGGGCAGGCCTCACTTAATGGTGGAGCTGCGAGGGTGGGAGAGCAATTTCACTGACAATGAGTCAGTGGTCTGTCTCCACATCAACCTTTTGGAGCTCCTGGCGATTTGTCTGGCACTGAAGGCATTCCTTCCTTATATCAAAGGATGAGTAGTGCAGGTGTTCACAGACAACACCACCGCCATGTGGTACTGCAACAGACAGGGCGGGGTGGGGTTGTGGACCCTATGTCAAGAGGCTCTTCGCTTTTGGACATGTCTGGAACATCCGTGCATATCCCTGGCAGGTTCTCTGAACGCCATGGCGGAGGAGCTCAGCCGTCTGTACATGATGACATGATGGATCACGAATGGCGTCTTCACTTGGAGGTGGTGCAGGGTCTCTTTCAGCAGTAGGGAGAGCCTTGGTTAGATCTGTTCGCCACCGGAGAGAACGTGCAGTGTCAGCAGTTCTGCACGTTGTAATTTCCAAGGTGGCACTCGCTCGGCAACGCTTTTCGTCACGAGTGGAACTGCGGCCTCCTGTACGATATTCCGCCTTTACCACTTCTGCCCAGAGTGCTGAAGAAGATCAAGCGCGACCGGGTCCAAGTCATTCTTGTGGCTCCAGACTGGGCACGAATAGTCTGGTACCCCAAGCTCTTGAGCATGGCCATCGACCCTCCGATCAGACTGCCTCTTCGGGAGGATCTTCTGTCGCAGCAGCAGGGGGCGGTCCTCCACCCGAACCTGTCCAGCCTCCACCTCCTTGCGTGGAGATTGAGCGGCGGCAGT
The DNA here is from genome assembly GCA_963921515.1 of Calotriton arnoldi. Classification (NCBI taxonomy): domain Eukaryota; kingdom Metazoa; phylum Chordata; class Amphibia; order Caudata; family Salamandridae; genus Calotriton; species Calotriton arnoldi. The sequence continues at coordinate 1,966,985 of CAWUFW010002878.1, read as the reverse complement.
TGACAGCTTTTGACCTTCCTCCCGAAGTCTGTAATGTCATCTTGGCAGCCAGGCATCCCTCAACGAAGTCTGTATATGCCTGTAGATGGAACAAGTCTGTGGCATGGTGCACAGCAAAGGCTGTGGATCCCCTTTCTGCCCCTCTTTCGGAGGTACTCTTGTTCATTCTGTCTTTAGCCCAGCCGGGCTCTGCTCTGGGTACTCTTAAAGGCTACCTTTCGGCCATATCTGACTTTCCTCGCCTTCCTGATCAGCCTTCTCTTTTCAAGTTCCCTATTGTAAATAGTTTTCTAAAGGGCATTACTCATCTCTTTGCTCCTATTCCGTTCATAATGCCCCAGTGCGACTTGAATCTTGTTTTGACGTATCTTGTGTGTGCTCCCCTCGAGCCTCTTCATAACTGTCCTATCAGACTCCTTACTCTGAAGACTGCCTTCCTTGTTGCCATCACCTCTGCTCGCAGAGTGAGTGAGCTTCAAGCTCTATCCTCCAAACCTCCTTTTCTGGCTGTTCATCCAGACAAAGTAGTCCTTCGCACGAGGCCCTCTTTTCTTCCCAAAGTGGTTACCTCTTTCCATATAGGACAGATCATCACTTTTCACACCTCCGCACCCTTCCAAGGAGGAGGAGAGACTCCACCGTCTGGACCCAAAATGTGCGCTGCCTTTCTATCTCGACCGCGCAAAGGATTTCCGGGTAGACGATCAACTCTTTGTTGGTTATGTGGGCGCCAACAAAGGTCGGGCTGTGCAAAAACGTACCATTTCTCGGTGGGTTGTCCTATGCATTAAAATCTGCTATTCCCTAGCGAAAACGGAAGCTCCAGTGGGACTGCGTGCCCACTCCACCAGGGCTACAGGAGCTACTACTGCCTTGGGACGTTGAGTCCCCCTCATTGACATCTGTCAGGCGGCCACGTGGGCATCACTGCACACGTTTACTAAACATTATTGCCTCGACAGCCAAGTCCGGAGAGACGGCTATTTTGGCTGTTCTGTTTTCCAGGATTTTCTGGTGTTAACTTAGTTTGCAGACCCACCTCCGGGGTTGGCATTGCTGGGGTATCTATTCTAAGGTAAGGAATCTATAACTAACAGTCTCTTTCAGATGAACAAGTTACTTTCCTTCAGTAACGATGTATCTGTAAGAGACATATGTTAGGTGTAGATTCCTTACCGCCCCACCCAACATCCCCATTATGAGAACTGACTTATAGGGATAGGTACTCCTTTCCAGGGCCCTAGTTATGTGCACCAGTGGTCCGTGTCTTGCATGGCTCTGCGCTTCTACCGTGGAAAGTCATGTCAGAACTGACGTCAGCGTGCAGGGGCGGCGTCTAAGTAGACATCGCACGGAGAGATCGCAGTCAAGGCATTTAGCCCCATCGACCCAGAGAAAGTTGACGTTGAGGCCGCATACATCGGCATCAAGGCATCCGATTAACCTCTCGCCGTCAACCACTCGACGTCGCACAAGAGATTGATGTAAAAGCAACTCTCGACGCATGGCTCGATGTCGAGACCCTCGCACCACCAGTCGACACCAGTACAACAAAGCACTGGCTCGCCGTCAAAGGGCAGATGACATCGCTCGATGTCGAGACCCTCGCCGTCGCCCCACCGGTTGACATTGGTACAGCAGACCTCTGGCTTGCTGACAAAGGACAGACGGCATTGGTCGACGTCCAGACTCTTGTCGAGACCTTAGTCGACAGCCAGAGATGTGCTACCTGTTCTGTGGAGTATCGGAGGCATAGATCGACGTCGAAACCCAGACGGTCGAGGAGCAGATTTTCTTCTCCAGGGATTAGAATTGTTCAGGTTTCATCGGAGGGATCTCCAGCCCCGGAGAAGGAGGATACACCTGTCAACATTTTGCCACGTTGGCTCCAGAGTGTAAAGGAATAGAGAGTGCCACATCAGAGTCCACATTTTGGACTACTCTCAGATCTATTCTACATCTAGGGTACTACTCCTCCTCCGCCAAAGACTACTACAAAATCTTCACAATCACCTTCTATAAGGTGATCATGATCTAGAACACCTCTCAGGCGTACACCATCTAGATCTCGTCGCTCTCACTCATCGAGAACTCACAGACGCAGGCATAGATCTCCCTCATGGTCCAATAACACCTCTCTTTCCTCTGTGCGAGACCCTTCTCCAACTGTGTCACCTCAGGTAATGGAATCACTGGTGAATGACATCATCACCTTTAATGAGGTCTTAATCAGAAGGGTGACAAAACTAAATATTGAGATGCCTGCTCCAGTCATATCAGCTTCTGTGATATTTGAAACATTGCATCACAAGGCTTCATCCAGGCTGATGCTACAGCTGGTTCCTGGTCTATTAGAACCAGTTCTGCAGCCTTTCCTAACACTGGCAACGATTGGTGCTGCACCTCAGGCATCACAAAGAAATACAAGGCTCCTGACTAGGACCCTCTCTTTCTTAGATCCGATCCACCACATAATTCTGTTATAACAGCAGTGGCTAGGAAGACTCATCCAGGGGCGTCCTACTCTACAGTGCCACCTGATAAGGACAGTAAACATAAGGACTCGCTCGGAAAGAAAATGTGCAACACCTCCGCATCCTACATGAAGGTCGCCAGTTCCTCAGCACTGTTAGGGGGGTATGACAGAGCGGTATGGGACTCACTGTCCAAAGGAGGATAGACAAGATTTTCAGGAAATCCTCCAGGAGGGTGGCTTGGTGGAAAACCAAGTCCTCAGTACAGCCGCTGAAGCTTCTGATCCAGCAGCTCACTGCTATTCCCATAGAATCTGAGTACTATGCTCCTCCTGGCTGAGACGTACGGGGCTTAAACCTGGGGTCCAGCACAGAATTCTAAACCTGCCATTCAATGGAAATTTATTGTTCAGCACTCATGCGGACGATGAAATGGCGATGATGAAGTCCGAGCTAGATACCCTCAAAGCAGTGGGGCTTGAGAAGTGCAAGGATTTTGGGCACAAATTCCGCCCCTACGATCGTCGCCCTTCCCAGCAGAGGGTACAAACACCTCTCTGGGCAACACTGCAGCAACACCAGGCCAGGTCACACTACCATCCACCCGACCGGCCAGAGGAAAGGGAGCTCCTCATCCATCAGCCTCCTCTGCCAAAAAACCAGTGAACCAATGAACGGCTGCTTCCCCCTTCTCCGTTCCCCACCCCAGTGGGGGAAGTATAGTCTCACACCTGGATGAGTGGCGCAAGATTACAAACGACAAATGGGTGCGCAATATTGTTCAGAGTTGCTACTCCATCAGGTTCAAGTGTCCTCCACCTGCTGTTCCACCTCGGAAAACTAACAAGACTTACTAAAAGCAGAAGTAGCCACTCTGCTCCAAAAAGAAGCCATTGAAAAGATTCCTGCCTCATAACAACAACGCCTCGGAATATTCTCCCACTATTTCCTGGTACGGAAGAAGGGTCCAAATAGGAAGTACATACCCATTCTAGACTTAAGACTCTGAAACAAGTTCATCCGCAAGGAGTATTTCAGGATGCTTGCCCTTCACCAGATCTATCCCCAACTCCATCACGGGGACTGGTTGTGCGCCATCAGTCTATTGGATGCCTGCTTCCACATTCCGAATATCATAAAACACAGGAAGTTCTTGCGGCTTAAAGTTGCATCCAAGCACTACCAATCCAAGGTCCTGCCCTTCGGGCTCAAGTCAGCCCCTCGCTCGTTCTCCAAGTGCATGGCGGTGGTAGCTGCTTACCTGTGGAGAAGGAAGGCTTTAGTCTACCTGCCCTTGGATGACTGGCTAATCAAAAGCTCCTCATCTCTCCTCACGCAGGAACTCCTTTAGACCTGTATACAAGTGCTGCAACAGTTGGGACTACACATCAACTTCAAGAAATCCACCCTCAACCCAACTCGTGCGATTCACTACCTAGCAGCAATCCTAGACACCGAAAATGTAAGAGTGTAGCCTTCGGAGAAGAGGTTATCTTCAATCAACAACAAGTGTCTGACTCTCCACACTCCTTCTCCATTGGCCAGGCAGGTGGCCTCTCTACTGGGGTCCACGGCATCGGCCATCTACATTGTTCCCAATGCCAGACTTCACACACGACCTTTCCAGCAGACGTTGGAAGACCAATGGTCGCACTTCTTGGACTGTTGGAAAGAGAAGGTGACCCTCTCTCAGATGGCCAAATACTTGATCCGATGGTGAATGACGACCTCATCTCTCAATGCGAGTGCCTTTTCACCAGGACAATCCCACGCAGACACTCATTACGAATGCTTCTCTTCAGGGCTGGGGAGCCCACATAGGCCATCTGCAAGCTCAAAGACTGTGGTCGGAAACAGAAAGGTTGTACCATATCAACATGTTGGAGTTGAAGGCAGTCCATCTCGTGCTCAAGTCCTTTTACTCATCCATTCAGACACGCTCCCTTCTCGTACAAACAGACTATATGACCACAATGCATTATTTGAACAAGCAGGGAGGAACCAGGTTATGGCCCCTATCTCTGGAGGCTCAAGCCATATGGATGTGGCTACTTGCCAGACATCTGACCATCTTTGCAATTCAACTTCCAGGCACACTCAGCGTGCACGCAGATTCCCTCAGTTGCAACTTCGATGAAGATCACAACTGGGTATTAAACTAGGAAGTCGCTCAGGTCATTTTTCAGCAGTGGGGAATGCCAGAAAATGACCTGTTTGTGGATGCAGCAAACGCAAAATGCTGCGTATTCACATCTAGATTTACCCAGCCAGGATCCAGGGGGAATTCTCTATTGATCAGCTGATCTAAGACATCACTGTACGCTTTTCCTTCAATACCGCTCATCCCCATGGTCATCAACAAGTTTTACAGAGCCAAGACCAGGATGATACTGATTGATCCAGTGGTGGATTCTGGACTTTCTTCACCTGTCCGAAACCACACACAGGAGGTTTCTAGGTAAAGAACAGGGGATCTTACCTTATTTGTTACATTTAGCCAAACCTGGTCTCCAGTTCACATCTATAATAGTGCATCTGACGGCCATTACAGCCTACCGAAAGTCACCCATGCAGGTTTCTTTTTTCCAAATGCCTACAGTCAAGGACTACCTCGAAGGTTTAAAGAACGTTTAACCTCCTGTACGTTCACCCTCTCCTTCATGTGAGCTTAATGTGCGTCTCTCTAAATTGATGGGCCCTCCTTTTGAGCCCATACATAAAGCATCACTAGAACACCTTACCTTGAAGACTGCTTTTTGTGGCGATCACCTCTGCACGCAGAGTCAGTGAAATCAAGGCTCTTTGTGCAACAGAACCTTGTAGGTGTGTTTTTGACCTAGCGTGCTAGGATCCTGTTAATCAAGAGCCCAGCAAGTGTGCTTGCTCTCCTAAAATGGTTCTGGTAAGTACTTTGGTGCATTCCCAATTGGCTACTGGTGTACCCTTATAAGTCCCTAGTATATGGTACTGATGTACCCGGGATATAGGTACACCAGGGGTCTCCTATGGACTGCAGCATGTATTATGCCACCCATGGGAGTCCACTTATACTGTGACTACAAGCCTGCCATTGCAGCCTGTGTGAGGTGGTGCTTGCACTTCTCACAACAGATATACGTTTCTTTATATCTGAGGTCACTGCACGTAAAACCTATAAGTCACCCTTCTGATAGGCCCTTCAGTCCTGCGGGCAGGGGGCTTGTTTATAAGTGTGAGGGTGCCCCTGCATGAGCAGGACACCCTTACAAACCTTGGAATCGATTATCCAGGCTTTGTAAGTGTGGTCAGCCATTTTAAAGTATATAGTGGACAGCAGTCATTATGAGATGACTAAATATATAATGGCTGCACCGAACCTGGTCGTGTTTGATATTAAACATGTTGGAATCATACCCCAACACCGATTCCGATGTTGGAAGTATGATCCCATGTACTGGGGGGCTCCCAAAGGTACCCCGTTGTACTCCCGGTAACAGCCTTTCAGGGTCTGCTAGCCAGCTAGTGCTGCTAGCGAACATAGACACAATTCTGCCCTCCTGCTGCTGAGCCAAGCTCGAACAGGGGTAGTTAGAATAGGTTTCATGTCATAGGGAGGTGGTCACACCTCCCTGACAGGACTTCGTGTATTGGGCTGGGGTGGGGGCGCTTGTAGGAAGCTGGGTTTCTGTTGCAGTAACCCCCCCCCCCCACTTTTTGCCAGGCTACTGATGCACTGTGACTCGATGTGCCCTGGGTCCCTGCCAATCAGGTACTCAGGGCCTGTGTTCTTTCCCAAAAACTGTACCTTGTGCCCCCAATTGGCATCTCTCTGGTCACATGTCAGTCCCTTGTAAAAGTTACCATGGGTACCAAGGGCACTGTGGCCAGGGAAGGCCTCTAAGGGCTGCAGCACTTATTGTGCCACCCTTAGAGGCCCTGTACCTTTACACACATACACTGCCATTGCAGGCTGCGTGTTTTGGTGCAGAACAAAGTGAAGAGTCGACATGGCACACATCCCTGGCATAGGTCAGCCACCCCTCTAGCTGGGTGCACTATACCAGTGGTGAGGGTACAGGTGCATGAGCCCTGTACCCCTACAGTGTCTAAGCCAATTCTTAGACATTGTAAGTGCAGTACTGCCACTAAGAGTTTATGGTGCTGGGAGTTTGTCATTACGAACTCCACAACACCATAATGGCTTTACTGAAAACTGGGAAGTTTGGTATCAAACTTCTCAACACATTACACCCACTCTGATGCCAGTGTGGGATTTAATGAAAAATTTACTCGGAGGGCATCTTAGAGATGCCCCCTGAAAAACGACCAGCCTCTGGTGGGTTCCCTGATTGGTACACACCAGCCTGCCACCATGAGACATGCTTCTGGACCCCTGGGGTGGGAGCCTTTGCTCCCTTAGCCCAGAAACAAAGCCTTGTGTAGTATCCTGGCCAATGAGGCTGTGTGGAATCTGGTGGTCGCCTTGTGTTCCAGATTCCACACAGCGACAGTTGGCCCAGGCTGTCGTCCCAGAGAGTCACATCCCTATCTACCGGAATAAACTTACCTTAAGAACCATTTCTTGTTACTTAAAGAAGGAACCTTATACTGGGGACGAGGATGGGATTCGAACCCACGCGTGCAAAGCACAATGAGCTTTTCGGCCGAGTTCATTTGCGGCATGTTCACGCGCGCAGGCTCGTGACGGACGATGCGTGCGCATGCTTTGAGGTCACTGCTTGCCTGACTTGCCTGACGTTCCCAGCTATCTACCAGGCAACAAAACAAGGCGCACTGGCTTTAAAAATCGAGCTGATTGTTTCCGGCGGCCATTTTGTGCCATTAAAGTCTGCCTGACCTGTCCCATGATGCTCAGGCAAGAAAACAAGGCACACTGACTTCTGATATCGGCCTCAATATTTCTTGGCGGCCATTTTGATGCAGTATTTCTTTTCACTTCACGGTGATTCGCACACCAATGCGAATTCAACTTGTTACTTGCATTATTTTGTACTAAACACGGTGATTCGCACACCAGTGCGGACACAAACCCATTTTAAAATAAGATTTGGGCAACGGCAATTTGTTACTTCGTATTCAACACGGTGATTCGCACACGTATGTATCTATAAAAAAAAACACAAACTTGTTTTAAGTTAAGGTTTGTGCAACGATAATTTATGCTCAAAAGTCAAGTCTACAAGTTATTGGGGAATTATTTATGTATACATAGCACCTTTACAGAAGTATATACATATTTTCCAAATTTATTTTGAAGTATTATTCTTTACCAACATAATGGATGGTATTGTGGCCCCTTTATCTTTTCTACCCAATCCAGGTGAACCAGTTTTGGAGTGGAAACAATGGAGAGATGGATTCGAAGCTTATGTTGAAGCTATAGGGGGTGATGTGTATACAGACAAAAGTAAATTAGCTATTTCAAAACATTGTTTAGGCGCTGAAGGAAGACGTATTTTGAGTCACTTACCGCCCATTGCTACTAATGATGATGACGAAAATGATGTTGACATATACGAAGTCGCCATGTTACAGTTAGACACTTTGTATACTAAGAAAGTTAACGAAGTAGTTGCCAGACATAAATTTTTAAGTAGACGTCAATTGCCTAATGAATCTGATTCTTTTGTGAATGATTTAAGAATATTGGCGGCAAAATGTAAATATAACTTTCATGATCAAATGTTAAGAGACAAATTAGTTCACAAAATAGCTGATATCAAGCTACAGGAAAAGTTGTTAGCTGCAGAAGATCTAACGTTAGAAAAAGCTATAGATATTTGCCATAGATTTGAAGACATGAAAGCTTGTATGAAAGAGTTAGCTGCAAAACTTACTTCTGATGTACAGATTGTTAAAAAATCTGAGGAAAATAAAAAGCCTCCTGAAAGAGATAATGTAAAAACCAAACCAATGGCACAAAATATGGAGAAAAAAAAAGTATGTTTGTTTTAAATGTGGTATATCGGGACATTTGGCTAATGACAGGTCATGTCCTGCTATAGGACAAATTTGCAGGTATTGTAAAACCAAAGGGCACTATGCTCGTATGTGCAGGAACAAATACAAAAATAGATACCGACCCTCTCAAGTTAGAGAAGTCAACCAAGAATATGATGACATTCCAGATGAATACTTACTTAACATTCATGAGATCAATGAAACAAGAAGTGATGCTCCTTTTTGCGTCATTAACATTAATGGTAACGAAATCAGAGTTATGGCTGATTCGGGTGCTCGTCACACATTAATTGGAGACCAATGGTTAAAGCAATTTCCAGTTGTGCGATTATTACCATCTGACATTAGATTAGTTGGGTATGGAAATAAACCAATTGAGGTATTAGGATATTTTTCAGCTAATATCAGTTTTAAGGGCAAATCCATCTTAGCAAAGGTATACGCTGCCAAGGAGCGGTCCTGTTTATTAGGATGGCCACAACAGGGAGATTTAATGATTACTCTTAATCCTAACCATCCTGAACAAGTATTAGGTTATAGTGATCTTATATCACAGGTAATTGAGGATAAGGCTGTTGAGTGGGAAAAATTATTTCCTAAAGTGTTTTCACCAAACTTAGGGTTATTAAAAGACCTTGTACACTAGATAATATTGAAACACGATGCAGTGCCAAAGGTGCATAAAGTCAGAAACATTCCTTTATCCATGAGGGAAGCTTTAAAAGATGAACTCGAAAGACTATGCTCTCAAGATATAATTGAATACAAATTGAATCTCCTGAATGGTTGTCACCAGTGGTGGTAGTTCACAAACCCAATGGAAAGTTGAGACTTTGTGTTGATTTAAGAGAACTTAATGCTTGTGTGTGGGTGGATCGCCATCCTTTACCTAACATTGGTGAAATGTTTTCGGCAGTGAAAGGGGCTACAGTGTTTTCAACGTTGGACATGTCCAATGCCTATCATCAGATTGCTTTGCATGATGACAGTAAACCCTACACATCTTTCATTACTCCTGAAGGAGCATGCTGATACAAAAGAATGCCATTTGGACTGGTCTCAGCTGTGTTTCAAAGAGTTATGCACAAACAGTTCAAAAATGTGAAAAATACTCTTTATTTTCAGGATGACATTTTAGTATTTGGCAAATCAAAACAGGAACATGCTGAAACTTTGTTTAAAGTCTTGAACATTTTACAAAGTCATGGAATGACCCTAACTAAGGAAAAATGCAAATTTGAACTAAACCCTGTGGATTATTTGGGTCACAATATAGGCAAACACGGTGTTTTACCAAAACAAAACTTGTTGAAGGCAATTGAGGATGCTCCAGATCCGCAAAGCAAGGACCAACTTAAATCTTTTCTTGGGTTGGCAAAATATTATGCTAAATTTATTCCTTTATTTGCAGATAAAACAAGCAACATGAGAGTTTTAATGAAAAAAAACAACAGTTTATTTGGAACAAAGAATGTGCTCTTGAGTTTGAATCTTTAAAAAAGGAAATTGCCTCTGCTCCTGCTTTAGCGACTTTTGACACACGCTACAATTCTGTCATCATTACTGACGCTAGCAATATTGGCATTGGTGCTGTATTAATGCAAGATGAAGATGGTAAATTAGCCACAATAGCTTATGCCTCAAGACCACTAAGAGATGCAGAATTTATATATTCCACCTTAGAAAAAGAAACATTAGTTTGTTGGTGGGGAATTGAATATTTCCGGAAATATGTGTATGGTACCCAGTTCAAACTAAGATCTGATCATCGTCCATTACTGGAATTGTTAACCACTAAAGGTTGTAATAAGGCTACACCTAGAACTGCTAGGTGGCAGTACAAACTACAAGATTTCCACTTTAAAATTGAGTATATTCCTGGTGCCAGAAATGTTTTAGCGGATTGTTTATCCAGATTGCCCATAAAGGAGGATGAAAATTTAAGTATTGTTGACAATGGTTTAGAAAAAGTAGTATCTATTTGTCAAGTGTCCAATGGGTGTATCAAACAAGATCAGTGGAAAGAAGCGTGTCAATTGGATAAGGAAATTCAGAAAGTTATTGAATATAAGTCAGGTTGGCCAGAAAAGAAGCATTTAAACAAAGATTTGTTACCTTGCTTTTATGTTGCAAGTGAATTGTCTGAATTAAATAAATTTCTATTTCGTGGTGAGCAATTGGTTGTACTACAAAATTTGAGACAAACCATTTTAGATATGGCTCATGCAGGTCATCCAGGCATGAGCAGCATGAAAAGATGAATTTGCAGTGAATTTTGGTGGCCTGCGATTGAGAAATGTATTGAGGCAAGAGTGAGGGCATGTATTGAATGTGCAGTCAGTGATAAATCCCAGAAAGAAGTCACGTATGATAAAGCGCCCGTGTCTAGGCCCAAAAGAGTATGGGAAAGAGTCTCTTTGGACATAGCTGGTCCCATGTGTTTGTCAAGTACTCCGGTTTTTGCCATTGTTTTGATTGATCAATTATCCCATTGGCCGGAAGTTAAATTAGTGCATCAGATTGACACCCGCACTGTTACAATTTCTTAAGGAAGTATTTTAGAAAGAAGGATTTCCCAAGAGTTTATTTACAGACAATGGGGTACAATTAAGATCTGTGGAAATGAAAGAGTTTTTGGATGAACATGGCATCAGTCACATACGCACTTCAGTTTACTATCCTCAGATCAATGGCATTGTTGAAAGGTGGATAAGAGTATTGAAAGAGGGTTTACAGTTGGCAATATCCAATGGTATAAATTGTCATCAAGCTTTGAAAGACTTATTGTGGTGTTACAGGGTTACACCCAGATTGTTGGGTGATGTGTCTCCAGTTGAGAAAATGAGAGGTAGAAAAGCCGTTTGCAATTTAAATCAAATGTGGATGATGGAAATGAAAGCTGAGATAGATCAAGATCCAAAAGAAAAGGTTGGCCATAGTTGGAGATTAGGTGATGACATGGCTGTGAATGGTGGTCATCCTGGTCATTCACTTTTGTTCAGTGTTGGTGATTGGGTTCGTGTAAGGAAGGGAAGGATGGTTCGATCTGGAGAGTCCAAGTTTTCTGCTCCAATGAAGGTTATCAGAGTGGAGCATCAGGTGGTGGAACTATCTGATGGAAATGTGTGGGGCATGAGTAAGGTTGTCAGGGTACCAATGTGGTTGTGGCCTAAAGATACCAATGACGACAGTAAAACCAAAGTGCCTAGCTATGAGTATGACGGACATCGAGACAGTAGATTAAAAACCAAACCTGTGTGGAGTAAAGATTGTCATGACATGCTAGGGTGTTTTTCGTGCTGTTCAACATAACATTGTAGATTACACCAATTTTTTTTGTGAAGTTATTTCATGCTTTAGAATATATATATTAATGCGTTTTAATGCTGTATTAAATTATTTTGTTATCTTTTACGGAGGGGAATGTGTAGTATACTGGCCAATGAGGCTGTGTGGAATCTGGTGGTCGGCTTGTGTTCCAGATTCCACACAACGACAGTTGGCCCAGGCTTTCGTCCCAGAGAGTCGCATACCTATCTACCGGAAAAAACTTCACTTAAGAACCACTTCTGAGTGCTGTGGTACTTCAAGAAGGAACACTATACCTTTCCTGGGGGGAGGTGTTCACCCCCCATCCCCCTCAGGCCAGGAAGAGCCATGTGTGGCAGGGGAGCTTCAAAGGCCTCGGAGCCCTTGTAATGCGACCCCCAGCCTCTCTTGCTGTCAGTAGCAGGCCCCCTTCCTGTCTCCCCTTCTTTTCGGCGGGAAGACAGGCAGGAAAAATTAGCCAGCCCAGAAGGTGTGCCCATTTCTGCCAGCCCCACCCCTCAGGTGGCGGAGGCGAGGTGAAGCCCACTTTTCAGTGCCCGCCATCTTGCAGATGGCAGGCACTCCCAAATCAGGGATTGTTCTCACTCCCCCACGTGGGGTGAGCACACCAAGGGTGTAGTCACCTTAAGGTCAGTAGCCAATGGGCTACTGACCTAGAGACCCCTAAAACGCCCCCTAAATACAGTATTTATGGTGCAGCCCTGAACCAAGAAGACCGATTCCCGTAACCTACGAAGAAGGACGAAAGGAGACGTCCAGTAGAGGAGACTGCAGAGAACTACTGACTTGGCCCCAGCCCTACCGGCCTGTCTGCAGTATCCAGAGATCCTGCGCCAAAAGGTCGCCTTGTCCTGCAGCCAGCGACCTCCAGAACCCTGGGAGGACTGAATGCTTTTAACAAAGATCTGATCTCCTGTGAACAGCAGCTCTGTTCAAAAGAAACTCCCAAGACAGACTCTGAGCCTGCTGAGGACAAAGAAACCCGATGCCTGGAACCACCACTGCACCCGTCGCCAACGGCCCGAGTTAGAGTGGCAACCGGTCCCAGCAAGGTCCCCAAGCCCTCCAGATTCCGAATCCACCGTGGGTTGACCCCTCCAGGACTCCCAGATGTCGCCTGCAGCCTCTGACGGAGACCCCCCCAACTGCGAGTGGCCCTGTAAGGTGAAATCCGACCTCAAAAGACACCCCTGCATCCAGCCGCCCTGCGCCCTGGAGAAAAGAACCCGAGGTGCACCTACGTCCCCGAGCCCTCCAACTTACCTGCCCAGCTGTTGGTTCCTCCCGGAAATCTTCCTGGACTGAGCCTGCAGCTAAAAAACAAAACCGAAAATCACCATTGAAAACAACAGGGCACCCGACGTCAAAACAACACCCTGCACCCAGCCGCCCCTGCCCTGCTGCGGGTGCACTTTGTGTGTTAAACCGGATCCCCCTTTGCCCTGAGCCTAACACCAGGAGCTTTGCTCCCACAACCCTGTGGCCTGCTCGTGAGCATCAACCAACCGGAGGCCCCCTATCCCCCTTTGGATAACATTGGGCCTCAGCACTCTGCACCCGGCCGCCCTAGTGCCGCTGAGGGTGCTTTGAGAGTGCATCCTTGACCCTGGGGGAACCCTGGTTTTAACCCCAGAATAGCAACTCCCACAACAAAGTACTTACCTGTTAACCGATAACTTCATTTCTCTCCATAGGAATACATTGACTGTTTTTCCTTGAAAAATGTTCTAAGTGTGGAGTTGATTTGTATGAAAACCTGAAAAACTGCAACTGTACAAAACCTGATTTACTTATCTTTTCTCTAGGAAATGTCCCAGTGTGATATCTAGGCATATCACACTGAGTAGAAAAAGTAACTTAAAAAGTAATCTGAAAAGTAATTTAGACATTTTGACTTACCTATATTTCAATCAACTGCATTTGAACCTGCATTCAATTGTAAAACACTGCATAAGATTTTGCAGAGCATTTATTTCACTTACCTGTGCCAGGCTTGGTTCTAGAAATAAAATAACTTAATAATATTTTTATACAAACAAAATTGGTCTGAGTTCAGTCTTTAAGTGTGTGACATCATTTGCTGATTGAGTTTGGTCAACAAATGCTAAACACTACCTTTTGATAAAGCCTTACTGCTCGCCCACACTACCACAAATAGAGAGTAAGGTGCTATCTACTTTTACCTCTGCCTACCTTGGGGTTCCACTGGACTCTGTGCACACTATACCTCATTTTGGTATAGTATATACAGAGCTATCTTCCTACAGCGCTTGCCAGTGCCACCAGACTGCTGTGAAGGGCAGTGATGGGACTCTGCTTGCATACTCCGGTTTGAGCCAGAACCCTTGATTCCCGCTCTGGCGTGAAACTGAACAAAGGACAGGGGAGTATCCTCCCCTCTGTCCAGGCCCTCCTCTGGGAGGGACCCCCAAGTGGTACCCACTCTTACCTTATGGCATTTTAGGGCTCCCCTGTGGGTGGGTCCTCAGATTTGCTGTGGTACCAGACTCAAGCCTGAAACTACGTCACTTTTCAACCGTCTGGACACTTGGACTTCGACTGGAACCGAGACTTCAACTGGGAAGACTCCTGCTGTTCCTGGTCTTACTGTTCTTCGTGCACGGCTTTCTCAGCATCGCCTGGTCCTCACAGCTTCAGCAACAAAGGCACCGTCTTCCCTTTTGTACCTCCCGACATCTGTGGACATTGTGCTTCCGTGCCTCCTGGTCACCTCCCAGTGGCGTTGACTCTGTCTCCTCTGCTTGCAGGTTCTTCACTTCTAGAATCCACCCTTGGATTCCACCGGACTTCTTCAAGGACTCCTCCAGAGGCATTTCTTCCGAAGTCTCCCAATGTCGTCTACATCAGGTTCAGACGTCTCTTCACCCCTATGCACCTGGCTTCCCTGGTGCAGGTAACCTGGTTCGTCAGGCATCCACGGGTGGGGTGGCTCTCTAACATTCCGTCCTCCAAAGGGTTTCTTCGGGGTCCTCTGGGAAGGGTCCTTTTGCTTTAAAACTTCAACCGCAACTACTCCATTGATGTTCTTTGGGCATGTGGCTGTGTTTCCACTCTGCACACAGGCTTTGTGGGGTTCCTGGTTCCTTGTGTCCCCAGCTGCTCTGAGTCTTCTGGTCCAAGTCCCATTCTCCTTTGCAGATCGCATTCCACTTTATTAGTATATGGTATGGTCTCCCCCTGGAGACCACTGTGTTCTGTACTACTTACCTGATTGTTTTGCAAGTTTTCTTCTGTGTGCTATTGATATCTCTGTGTAGTAGATATACCAATGTTTTAGTAAGTGTGTTTTGTAATAAATAGACTTATTTTTATAAACACTGTGTGGTTCTTTTTTATTTAATTTACACTATTGATTAAAGTTGGTAAAATAAGCTACTTTATACTCCTTCAAGACAAGCCTAAAGGCTGCTCTCCACAGCTACCACTTTGGGAGCTTTCTGTGGTTATCAAAGACCACTAAAATCACCATAAGGGTTGTCTGGATTAGTGCAAGGTGCAACACTCCTTAGAGTGTGCATCATATACTAAGCTAGCCTCCTACAAATCTTATCTGATTTTCAATTCAAACAGGGTGGTTATGAGAACACAACCTAGTTTTTTACCAAAAGTAATTTCTGATTTCCATATCAATCAGACTATTACTCTGCCTACTTTTTTTCCAAACCCTTCCACACCACCAGAAAGGGCTATACCCTCCCTAGATCTTAAAAGAGGTCTCAAGTTTTACCTTGACAAAACCAAACAAATAAGACAGTCTGACCATTTGTTTATAAATTATGGTCCAATGCACACTGGTTTACCTTCCTCCAAGCAGACTATCTTGAGGCGGATAGTCTCTTGCATCTCCCTGGCTTACCAGTTAGCCAACAATCACCTCCCTGGTAGACCTAGGGCTTATTCTACTAGGGGTAAGGCCGCCACTGCTGCCCTTCTTAAAAATGTCCCCATTGCTGAGATCTGCAAGGCTGCCACATGGCAATCGGTGCACACCTTCGCTCGCCATTTCTGTTTGGATTCAGACACTCAGGCAGATGCCCAAGTGGGGCAGACCTTGTTAAGGAATCTGTTTGGGTAATACACCCTTAGCTGCTGTTAGTTAATTTTATACTTGTCTGCAAGTATAAGGAATGGGCTTGCAATTCTATTCAATGCTTATTACTGTTGATGAGAGTTCGAGGCATGTGTGCTGTAGATACACATGCTTTGCATACTCCTGCCATCTAGTGTTGGTTCATGATGTTTGCAAGTTGTTTTTCTACGGAGAAGTCTTTTTCAGTCACGAGGTAAGGTGACTCCTCCTTTCGGTGATAGTGTGCATGGGCATCGATTCCATTATTAGATTGTTTTCTTTCCGCCATCGAGTACGGACGTGTATTGCTGCGCTCTGGTTCGAAACAGTCCTTCGGGTTCCCCTCGGTGCGCAATCCACTGTACCCTCGACGGTATTGTTATCGTACAAGTTTTCCTATCCTCCGCGTATTGATTCGTTCAGAAAACTCTCTATCTTTGGTCAAAAATATTGTGGGCGGCCGTCGGGCCTAGCCGCGTCGGTCCAGCATTCTGCCGATGGAACGGACTCCGTTTCAATTTTGTCCTTGGTGGCACTCCAATTACCCTCGCACCGACCTATATAAAGTCTGCAACTTGTGCCTCTCACTGGAGCACAAGGAAGAAGATTGTGAGGCGTGTCAGTCGTTCTGATCGAGAAAGACTCTTCGGGATCGTCGGGCTTGACGACGTGAAATGCAGCGTCAAAGCACCCAACATACTCAGAATTTCTTCGGGGAAGAATACAAACAGGAAGAAGCGACAGCAGCAGAAGAAGAAGGGGCCTTATCTGTCCCAGAATTGGATTCCGACCTGGAAATCGAACTGGAGTCCGTAGACTTTCTCCGGACAAGGTGCCGTGAGTACTAAAGCCCCTTTACCCCATAAACTCTCTTCCACCAAACATAAGGCTTCGGCACCACCTCAGCCTTCGGGCCTTGGTCGACACCGAGACAATGTTTGCGACGCCCTGCCCTCGGGCCCGGCACTGAAACAAACGGTCAAGCCTTCGGGCTCGGGATCGAGTCGAGACAGATCGTCTTTGGATCCGAAACATTCCGCTCCAAAAGACAAGTCTGGTTCGGAACCAAAATCTCCCGCTTCGAAGGGCAAGCCCAGTTCGGCACAGAAACTTTTGATGCCGAAATCGAAAGAAGATCTTCTAAAGTTCCTGTAACCAATCTTAGAAGTTATGAAAGAAAGATTAGACCTTAAACTGAAGAAGATATACATTACTCCAGATACTGGACACATTTTAGCTAAAACACCTTCCAAAGGAAAGTCAGTTCAGAGGACACTGGTTATAGGATTCCATCTCAGAATGAGGATATGGCTACAAATCCCATTCACCATACTCTGCCATCCCCTCCACCATTTTCACCATTACCACAACTGCCACGCTCAGATCCACTACACAGAACACCTCAGGGGTGTCCTCAAACACAGCCTGATGTAGGACATGATGATGACGATGCTCCTTTTGCTGCTCATTTTATAAGGGAGGATCCAAAAGTACATCCTCAGACCCTAATGTTTCCTCCTATAAGACAAACACACAACCCTCTCCCTCTAGAGGCTTCTATAGGGGAGGGTACAGAGGAAACAATTTTAAGGGTAGGGGTAAGAGAATGCCAATGCGTAACTCCCCTTCCCCCAATAAGCAGTGACTTGCCTACATTTCCCCCCAATCATTTAACACCTGTCGGGGAAGACTTCAACAATTTCTCCCCATTTGGCAATCCATAACATCAGACAAATGGGTACTAGACATTATCCAACATGTTTATTGCCTGGAGCTCACCAGCAATCCTCCCAATTTTCCACCTCGCACTGAGAAGCTCTCGTCAGAGCACCTACAACCTCTTTTAACAAAAGGAGTCATAGAACCAGTTCCATTACAGTACCAAGGTTCAGGGGTTTACTCTCTGTACTTTCTAATCCCCAGAAAGGACGGCTCCTTAAGGCCAATTTTGGACCTAAGCATCTTAAACCTGTACATACTGTCAGAACATTTCCGTATGGTTACGCTTCAACAAGTGATTCCACTTCTTGCGCAAGGCGATTTTATGTGCACACTAGAATTAAAAGACGCATACTTTCACATCCTGGTTTACCCAGCACATCGCAAATATCCCAGATTTGTGATAGCAGGGAAACACTATCAGTTCTAGGTACTCCCATTCGGAGTAACTACTGCTCCCAGAGTGTTTGCCAAATGTCTAGCAGTAGTAGCAGCACATTTCTGAAGACAACATATTCATGTCTTCCCATATCTAGACGATTGGCTCGTCAAAGCCAGCTCACACCAAAAGTGTTTACAACACACTCGGACTACATTAGACCTACTCCACCAATTGAGTTTTACGGTCAATACGCAAAAGTCTCATCTTCAGCCTTCACAGATGCAGTCCTATCTGGGAGCGACTATAAACACTAACAAAGCTCTAGCCTCTCCCAATGCAGCGAGTATTCGAAATATTCAGACTCTGTTACGACAGTTTCAGACCAACCAATACTTAGCAGTCAGGACTTTCATGCAGCTGTTAGGAATTATGGCATCATGCATTGCAATAATACCTCATGCAAGGTTACACATGCGCCACCTACAAGATTGCTTAGCATGGCAGTGGAATCAGTCACAGGGTTAATTAACAGATCTAGTATTGGTAGACAGCCGCACCCATCGCTCTCTGCAGTGGTGGAACACACAAAACGTATCAAAAGGGCGGCCCTTCATCGACCCTGTTCCATAGATCGTGCTAACAGCAGACGCATCTCTCACAGGTTAGGGTGCCCCTCTCCAGAATTTGACAATTCAGGGACTATGGGACAACAAGCACAAAATTCTTCACATCAACTATCTAGAGCTTATAGCTGTGTATCTAGTACTAAAAGCTTTTCAGTCTCACCTCATAGGGAAAGTTGTCCTAGTCCGCAGGGACAATATGACAGCTATGTGCTATGTACAAAATCAGGTGGGGGGGGCACTCTTTGCAACTGTCACGCCTCTCTCGGACCATTTGGCTTTGGGCAATCCATCACAGAATTCATCTTCTGGCAGAGCACCTCCCAGGAGTGAACAATCAAATTGCTGACCTTGTCAGCAGGATGCGGCAACAAATACACGAGTAGGAACTTTAACCCCAAGTTCTCCTTCCATACTTTCAACAATGGGGATTTCCATAAATAGATCTGTTCGCCACAGTGCACAACTCAAAATGCCCAAACATTTTCCTCCAGGTTCCCGCACCCTCTATCCAAAGGCAATGCCCTATGGATGAATTGCTCAGGGATATTTGCCTACGCTTTTCCGTCTCTCCCTCTCCTTCCATTTCTGGTTCGGGAACTTAAGCAAACATCCCTCACATTGATTCTAGTGGCTCCCACTTCTGCCCGTCAACCGTGGTTCACCACACTCTTGGAACTATCAGTGGTTCCACAACAAAAGCTGCTTCTCAATTCCACACTTCTCACTCAGAACCATGGAGAAATCAGACACCTAAAATTAAAGGAACTCAATCTAGCGATTTGGCTCCTGAAGTCCTAGAGTTTGGATACTTAAATCTGCCACCAGATTGTATGACTTTTCTTAAAGAAGCAAGAAACCCTACCACCAGAGGATGTTATGCAGCAAAATGGAAAAGATTTGTTGTATATTGTAACAACAATATTGATCCGCTAGATGTCTCTATCCAAAATAATATTTGTTACCTTTTGCATCTACAGCGTGCTGGTCTAGCATACCCATTCATTCGATTACACCTTCCGGCAGTAGCCGCATATTTGCAAAACAGACAACATTTATCTTTGTTTAAAGTTCCAGTAATTAAAGCCTTTATGGAGGGCCTTAACACTTTGGGCGCGGCTGGAATTCCCCCGCTGTACGGGCGAATTCCACGCGTGCGCAAATCGGACGACCCCGGCCGTCCGCACACACCCACCCTGACGTCGGGCGGCCGGGGACCGTCCGACGCATGCAACGGGTTAAAAGAATAGTACCACCCAGAGTACCTCCTGTACCAGTTTGGAATCTGAACATTGTGTTTACAAGACTCATGGGTCCACCTTTTGAGCCATTACACAATTGTCCAATACATTTTCATGGAAGGTTAAAAAAAAAAAAAAGGTTGCCTTCCTCATTGCTATCAGTTTATTAAGGAGAGTTGGTGAGCTACAAGCATTAACCTTAGAAGAACCCTTTTTTCAGCTTCAAAAAGATAGAGTAGTTCTACGCACCAATCCAAAATTACTTCCAAAAGTGGTTTCTGCTTTTCATATTAACCAATCAGCTGAGTTACCTGTGTTCTTTCCTCAACCTGATGCGGTAGCAGAAAGAGCTCTTCACACACTTGATGTCAGAAGAGCGTTGTTGTACTATACTGACAGGACAAAAGATTTTCGTCAAACAAAACTGTTGCATTTGCTACACCTCTCAATGGCAAACCTATCTCTAAATCTGGTATTTCAGGTTGGATTGTTAAATGCATTCAAACTTGCTATGCTAAAGCTAAAAGAACTTTATACCTCCTAGAGCACATTCCACCCATAAAATAGAAGCATCTATGCCCTTTTCAGGTAACATTCGTATAGCTGACATTTGTAAGGCAGCAACATAGTCCAAACCACACACATTTACTGAGCACTATTGTGTGGATGTGTTAGCACGTCAACAAGCCAATCTAGGGCAAGAAGTGCTAAAGACACTGATTCAAACAACTGCAACACCTTCCGGTTAGCCACTGCTTTGGGAGAATACTGTTATATAGTCTATGTAAAGCATGTTTATCTACAGCACACATGCCTCTAACGGATTATGTTACTTACCCAGTAAGCATCTGTTCTTGGCATGTAGAGCAGTAGATTCACATGCGCCCTCCCACCTCCCCGGGCACCTGTAGTTGTTGCAGTTCTCATTATTTACATTACATACACATGGACATCTCTATAGTACTCACTTACTCCATTCTCACCCTCTTGCGGGAAAACAATATAACAATGGAGTCGGTGCCCAGGTGCACTGTCACCGAAAGGAGGAGTCACCTTACCTTGTGACTGGGAAAGACTTCTTTGTAGAAAAACAACTTGCAAACATCTGGACCCAACACTAGATGGCTGGAGTATGCAAAGCATGTGAATCTACACCTCTACATGCCAAGAACAGATGCTTACTGGGTTAGTAACATTATCCATCCCCTGGAAGAGAAGGATAAGTTACTTACCTGCAATCCTACTTCTCTTCCAGGGGAATACTCATCAGTCATAAGCAACCCTCCCTCCTCCTTGACGAATAGTAATGCAGCACCTGTGATTTGTTTATCATCCTTATGAACCAGTATTTGTGGACAAGTACTGGGACTGTCCCATATTTATTTTCCTCACTTGGTGCTGAGGAGACATCTGCCAATTCCAGGATGTACAACCGCCCTTGAGCATCCCTCCTCTCTCCAGTGGCTTGGCTGTTTGCTACAAGAGCAAAGTTGGTAAAGGCAGGAGAGCAAATCCCCTCTTGTAGACAGACTGCCACCTGCATTAGCAAAACTGCTAAGTGTCTTAGTCCTCTACTATGAGCATGAGGGACGAAAGCAAATTAGGAGCCATCTCTGCTGTTTGTGGCTCCCATGGGGTAGGAAGCTCACTAACTTCTTTTGGCTTCACTTCCTGGAGGTCTGTCTAGAATCCGTGATTACCGTCTGACGGCCGCTGGGTTTTTCGTTTAATATTATATGGCCTGCAAAATTCAGCAAGTAGGGGCGCTGCGTAGTGTCTTGTGTTGGCCCAGGCTCCTCTTTGTGATTGTTGTCTTTCATCCTCATGCATCCCCAACCCGCACCTTTCATGTTGCTTTCCTCCACTAGCTTAAAAATGAAACCGGTTTTGCATTTCTTTCTTTCTGATCCAACTTGAATCGCCGGCCTCATTTTATAGGTGCGCACGTGTGGTGTGCGTGCCTATGAAATGATGCAGCTTACCACCTCATTTGTTTTCTCTTCTCTTTAGCTATGCTGCACAGATACATTACTCAAAAACATCGGCAAAGTGAAACTTGTAGGCTTTGTCTGTGCTTGTCGACAGTTGGATTTCCCAAACCTTCATCTTCATTGCCCAGAACCTTTCAAGTAGAGGTCCAGAACCATTTGACTCTTAGTATTGTTACTTTGTGTTTCAGATGTAGGGCGTCAGAGGTACTTTACCTAAACAGCTCTACCTGCATCCACTGCTTGTAGGCGCTTTACAAGCCACGTCATACTGCTATTAATAAAGTGGTTTGAAGTCCTGCAGATCTGAAGGTAACAGGTTTATGTGACGGGTCTTATTTACAGTACCTAGCAGCAAACACACCATGCTGGATTCACTTTAAAAATGTGTTAATGTCCAAGATAATAAATCAAAACCATGCAAGACATTTTCTGATCACATACCCAAGCTGCAGTTTAAGGGGATCGTTTTAGTACAGTACCACATTACAATGAGACCTAGTCTGCTTAAAAAGAAATAGATCTGCAAGGAAAACTAGCATAAAATCAACAAGGGGCTTGTTGTGGATTGGCTGTTCTGCACAGATTAACTGTGCTGAATGCTACAAAAACATACATTTTAATACTTCTTCCTTGAGAAAGCTCAATGGATTACCACCCAGACTGATCATCAGTGTTAATTTGCTAAAATATTTAATTTAAGAAACCTTTTAGAATGTGCAACCTTATTAATAACCAAGCCACATTCTTGCTAAAAGGTAAGTTATGGGCATAAAGAGAATATTAAGGATAAAGAAGCAAATGGGGACAAAAAAGTATTCTACTCCTCAAGGACGTTCATAGTAATGTCCTGAAAGCAGGTGTTCTTGGACTGTCTACAAAGCAAATTTTCGTTAAAGGGAAGAAAATCCAGGAGCGAAAGATACACATGGTATTACTAGCATTCAGATGCAATATATAAAGGAAAGTCCAAATATTTAATTAAGAACTAATATCTAGAAGGAAACTATAATCTGGTTTCAGTGGAAATACAAGGATTACCATTGTGCTTTTTTTTTTTAAACTAACTAACTGCATAGGCTAATTCAAATCAAATGTTTTGCCATTACAATATATTAATATTATAATCTTACTGAAACATCAATTTCCTTTTGTTTTATTCCATATTACACTGGAATGCAGAAACCATAGTGGAATTTACAGAAATAAATAGGCATTTCAAAAAATATATTTTTCTAGTATATATTTTTCTCAGAACAATGTCTTCAATAATTACTATATTATTAGAAAAGAAAATGTAATATTTAGAATATAAAATGGTTTTCAAAGAGAGGTTGAAGAGTATCACTGTCCTCTTATAAGGGTTTGAGATTAACAGGAAAACAATTTTACATATTTTAGAAGATTTCTTCACCTCAGATCCTTGAACTAAGTTGGTAAAAATAGATCTCTTTAATTGATTAAAACAACAAATGGACTGTCAAGATACAGTACAAGAGAATTCACACTATCATTGATGTATAATTCTTACACAAATTTATTTACGGGCAAATTTTATGACATGCAGAGTCTAGCCCAAGTTTCAAAAGTATTATAGATTGAATAAATGAGACTGGCCCACTGTGCATTGTCATCCATACAGATGTACAATATATAGATGTGTTAGAGCTCAGTTCTTTTACTGTGTAAGGATGAAAGGTTCAGCAGACCTCAGTCGGGTTAAACATAGGATATTAAACACCATCTGCTGACCAGATTATGAAAAGCAAAATTCACTATCTCATGGACAAGTACGAGTGGCTACATTCCCAATGCTTTTTCTATGGCTAAGTGACAATTGTTCATTGTCCTGCCTGTGCATTGATGATCAAACCTTTCAGTTTTGCGTGCAAAAATGTTGTCTGCGTTGCATAGCTTCCGTAAGCTAGGCATTCATAAATTCTTTTGGATGTCTAGAAGCTGACAATTCGAAGGGAGGGTGGGAGGTGCCTGAGAAATGATGCAATGCAAGCAAGGTGACTGCCTACACTGTTGTACATTTATGGCTATTCACAAGCATTTGTTGACCATTTTCAGCACTTATCTGCACATTTAACCCTTTAAAATGTTCAGCTGCAAGTTGTGAGGAAAGTGTATTAAAATACACCACTATTCACAGTTTTACAGGCTTGTGTAGGGAAGGAGCGGCTTTTATGGAAACTGTTACTAACCCTTCACATGCATGTCATACAGAGTGTATACTTCACACAGGACGGGTTAGATAACAAGAATAAGTTGGGTGTTTGTGAATGCCAATTGCCTGCAAAAGATCTGCAGAGAAGGATCATGTACTTTTCTGAATCACCCAGACAGTCGTAAATTATGACTACGCAAAGTTGTTCACCGTGTATGTCTGAACTTGCAACTCTCTTTCTTAATCAGTCCCAATACATTTTATTATGGTTCACTCATCCTCCATTTAGGATATCTTCATCTCTTGGCTGATTGGCATTTCGTCAGGTTACTGCATCTCTCACCTTGAATCTATTCAGCTCTAGGCTCATAGGGATTCCTTCAGGTGATGAATGTATTTGACATTGGTATAGATGCCTGCACGTCAGGCCTCCTCCATCTTTATTGTATTTTGATTTTCGCTGATAGGGAGTCCTCCAAGGCCAATTCCCCTCCATTTTTGATGTTTTCAAGGCTGATAGGGATTCCTGATGGTCAATCCTCCTCCATTTCTAATGCATTCTATTGTTGGCTTATAGGAATTCCTGGTGGTCACTGCCCTTCCAACTCGTATGCACTAATTTTTTTTCTGGATAGGGATTGCCACTGGGTCACATATTGTCTATGTTGGATGTATTTGAGGCTAATGCAGATTCCTGCTGGTCAGTCCTCTTCCTGCTACAATGTATTCTACTGTTAGCCGATAGCAGTTGCTGTAGAGTAGATCAGCCTTGGATATATTTGTTTCTTCCCTGCTTGGATTTCTTCAGGTCTCTCCTCCCAGTCCATGTTCTGTGCCCTCTTGTGTCGTAGAGATTACAGCAGATCACTTTTCCTATATTTTGGCTGTATTCAGACCTTCATAGCTTAGCAGTCTCACCAGTCATTTGTCTGCCAAATCACTGCCAAAGATGGCTTTACTTGTGCTTAGATTTTAATGTTTTCATGGCTAAAGCTCCCTTTCATTCCATAATTTCCTACATCAAAAAGGTTTTACATGGGTCATATTTTATTGGCCTCCCATATCCTCATGCAATTTGATTTTATTAGCCCACCTGAAAGGCAAAGCTCACTGTAAAAGAAACTGTGCCATCTCATGGAAACAATTATATTGATTGTGCAACCCAATATACCCTTGGGGTATTGTCAGATAAAAGTGCCTACAAGGGATTTTCTTTCAAATTAGTGAAACAAAAATTTACCAATATCATTTGAGTGCCCAGACTAATGACCTCAAGTTTATGAATTTTCTAAATCAATTTATATAATCAAAAGTGAATAATTCAAAAATGAATCCGCAACAGGTGTATTCTTTTCAAAGTGTACAAAACAATATTCACTTATGCATAAGTGACAGAGATTGACAATCTTACAAATAAAATATCTACTAGTCACTTATGTGAGTAACCCATTTCAAAAACCTATTTACAAATAGAAATTTTTCTTTAACATTAAGAAAAAATTGCTGTATAGCAATATTAATTTGTTCATGAAAATGGGTTGGACTGGTAGAAGTTTCGGTCGTGCCATGTGTTACATCTAGTAGACCATCTTCAGGACAGAAAAATTCTTATGTGGACTAAAGACCCCTCTGTAAAATGTATACTCACAAAAATTGTATTTGTCAACCAAAGAAGTAATAAAAAAGAAGATATAGACCCGAAAAAAGTGAAGAAATGAATGATCTGTTGTTGTGAAACATAGAGAGCCCTTTAGCATACAGTCTAGCTCATCTATTGTAAGAATAAAAGAATTAGTGGAATAGCCCTCACCCACCTATTGTGAGATAAAATATTAGAGGAAACTTACTAGAGACTAGATCAATGAAGACCTTAAGGTAATTAGTCTAAGTAGATAATAAATTCATAGAAAGAATCTGAAAAGAATATAAACTAATTATCTATTTATGCCAAAAAGATTGGAAACATATTGCACTGAAAAACGTTATTTAATAATTCAAAAATATTTTGGGTCAAAGATATTCTATTAGGAAAGAGATTTTAATCCAATCAGATTTGATTGGCATGGACATTACAGATATATCATTTATAGCATAAATTGAAAAGGGAAACTTGGGGTCGCCAACGCCATTAATAAAGAATTACGAGCGACCTGGCGTAAATCAGTCTGATTTAAAAAATTAGAGGAAGAAATATCAGACAATTAGCCCATTTATCTGGTTTGTTAATGTAGAAGTAGACCCTTACTTGTGCCATCAAAATGCCGTGAGCAATTGGCATAATTTTGAACTGTATCCGTAAAGGAGTAGTTTCGCCATCTGAATTTGGCGTGCCTACTATGGCGCTTAAAACAAAGGAACCAGAGGTTAAATAATCAAACCTTCGACATAGTACGCGAATAATTAACATTATAAACAAGAAGTGTACACCAATAAATATTGAAGGAATCTTACTTATCATGCACAAATGGCGCCATCTAAGTTTGGCGTCCCGGCAGAGAGAAACGAAACAGCTGCTCTGTTTGTGGCGCAAGAAGCGTATTTATGCTTCTGGGTAATTCCTTTCTGAGTAGCATGAGGTCTAACCTAAAGAGGTGGCGGCCATCTTAGTTCGGCGTCCCGGCAGAAAGAAAACGAAACAGCTGCTCTGTTTGTGACGCAGGAAGCGTATTTATGCTTCTGGGTAATTTCTCTCTGGATAGCGTGAGATCTAACCTAAAATGGTGGCAGCCATCTTAATGTGGCCCCTTGCTTATTGGTAAATCATTATAATGTCAGTCTACATGAACTGACTCCAATGATTAAAGTTAGTTAAGAGAAAGAAGAGGGTATTTTTCATGCATGTTGTTAATTATTACTTGTATATTAAGACACAAAACGGCAACCAAAAAGATCTTATTGCATGCATGTTGTTAGTCATTACTTATCTATTTAAACACAAAAAGACAGCCAAAGAGGTCTTATTCATGTATGTGCGTAGATTCAATATCACAAATACGTTTTTTTTTATTAGTGTATCAATTGTTTATATATACACATTGAAATCAGTGTCTTCAGTTTTACATTTACTGCCAAGACATTCAAACATTCAGTATTTTGGATAATCAATCAATGTTGGTAAATTAATGATAGTTCCTAGCTTGACAGTGAACATATTTGAGAAACATTCACAAATATCTACATGAGCATCAACACAGTTGTAGGCATGTATAAATACTCATCAATATTAAAGATTGCGACAGACAGAAGCTCTACACAGAAAGCTAATGATGTTAACATCTACTCTGTAAGGTGTTTAGACCATGGAAACTAGTGTTTGCCATTCAACAGCTAGATTAAGGCCTTTTGTCACGTTATCGGTTTTGCAGATCCAGCGATTCTCCTTCATTGTTAGAACATGATCCATATTTGACATTCTTGAAATTAAATGAAATGAAAAGAAGATTTATAGAGCGCGAGGCATTAACCCGAGGGTGTCAAGGCGCTTGCTCATCAGACAGGATAAAAGTAAATGGTTCAAAAGCACCTTAGAGACTGAACAACCATGTCTTCAACGCCTTCCTGAAGGCCAACAGGTGGGTTTCTTGTTTCAGCCTCATTGGAAGAGAGTTCCAAAGTTTGGTTGTGCCTACCAAAAAACGTCTTCCACCCCAGGAACATTTTTTGACCCTTGGAACAATCAGGTTATGGGCAAGAGATGAACGAAGATGACAAACTGGGATATAAGGCTGTAGATTCCGTTTTAGGAAACCAGGCCCTATGTCATGTGTGGCTTTAAAAGCAATGCAAAGAGCCTTGAACTCAATTCGTCTCTTTACAGGCAGCCAATGTAGATCTTTAAGCGCCCATGAAACAGATTTGTGTTTTGGTATATTCAACAGGAGTCGTGCCGCAGCATTCTGCACAACCTGTAGTTTGGACAAGCACTTTTTTCGAAGATTGATAAAAAGCCCATTACAATAATCGGCTCTAGACAGGACAAGTGCTGAAACCACTAGTTTACGTAGCTCAGCTGGAATGTATGGGAGAATTTTTCTCAAAAGCTTTAACGTGTAGAAAGAAAGAGAAGTGACCTGATTAACATGACTTTCAAATGAGAGCTTAGAGTCAAATGTGACTCCCAAATTCTTCACCTTAGTTACTGGCGTTGGTAGCGGACCCAGCTCCAAAGGCCATAAATTAGGAGACCAGAAATTAGTATGGGCACCAAAAAGTAAGACCTCTGACTTACCGGAATTCAATTTTAAACAATTGGTGGCCATCCAGTCACCGATCTGACGAAGACAGGTATGAAACTGTGCCATAGTGTCAGCGGGTGAGCCTGTCACTGAGACAATAATCTGCGTGTCATCGGCGTAGGAAATAGCCGAGAAGCCCAGGGACCTGATCAACCTCGCCAGCGGTGCAACGTAGATATTAAAAGGGTTGGGCTCAAAGAGCGAACCCTGTGGCACTCCACATGGTAATGTAAAGTTAGGTGACTTAAACTCGTCTAGTGCCACAAATTGCTCCCTGCCGGACAAGAATGATTCAAGCAAGGTGAAAGCTCTCCCTTTAATACCGATCCCTCTCAGGACTTCCAACAGTTTCTGGTGGTTCACCGTATCAAATGCGGCGGAGAGGTCAAGCAGCACAAGTGCTGCATTGCCTCCTGCGTCAACTGTCTGCCTAATCAGTTCCGATGATGTGATCAGAGCCAGTTCGGTGCTATGATGTTTTCGAAAACCGAATTGGGTGTCATCCAGAAAACCATGCCTCTCGATATAATCTGATACAATCCCATTCATGGCTTTCTCCACTATCTTTGCCGGCAGCGGAAGTCTAGAGATCAGGCGGTAGCTGTTAGGATCCGCCCCATCTAACTTTGCCTTCTTCAAAAGAGGGAGAACAGATGCCAACTTCCAGCTAGCAGGGAATATACCAGATGAGAACATCTGATTAAAGATAGGAGTCAGATGAAGGGCGAAAAGCTCTGGTAACAGATGGAAAATTTTTGGGGGGCATGGGTCCCTTGGGGAGCCCGATTTCGTAGACCGCAGAAGATTGATTGTCTCTTCCGTAGTTAATGACGGAAAAACAGATAATTCGGGAAGGTCACTGGATTCAACGAGAGTTCCGGGGACGATATTAGCAACCCCAGAAGCGGCTAAAGCCTCTGATGGGGATACTGTTTCTTGATCCATGGACCTGGAGAAGCCATTATACACCGCCTTAACTTTCTCTTGGAAAAAAGTAGCCACTGTATTACAGAATGCCTGGTTTTTAGGTGAATCTAACACCTCAGAGCATTTAGCTAACTTTTTGACCGTAGAGAAAAGTTCCTGTGAGGAGTTTTTTGCGGTTAATATGGCAATAGTGAAGTAGCAGTTATTCTCCTTATAAACCATTTTTTTGTACTCGAGCAAGGCTTGTTTAAAAATACCTTTATCTTCCAACTCGTGGGAAGATCTGCACTTCCTTTCCAAACGGCGACATTTTTGTTTTTGTAGCCTAAGCTGTTCCGAATACCAAGGTTCCGTGGGTCTTAACCTACGGCTCGTAATGCATTTGGCTGGTAGCACCTGGTCTATTGACCTTCTAAGCCATTCCTCAAAGGCAGCAACTGCTGCATTTGGATCCTCTAAGAAATGTGGTGGATTTTGGGCTAATGAGTGTTCAAAAGTGTCTATTGCCATTCTTTTACAGGGTTTAACTACATCAATGACACACAAGGACATATATTTCTCTGAATGTTTAAATTTGATGTAATGTTCAACCATAGGGGCATTTTCCACTTTACACCGTATTCGGGATTGATGTTGTAATATCAGTTTCTTAATCTGTTGAGCGATTCTTCCTATATAATGAAATCCAGAGGGCCATCGAATACAGTAAACTACATTGCTTGTGTTACAATTTTTAAATTGTTTTAGTGTAAATTGTTGACCATTGATGGTAAAGGTCTTTGTGGTCATGCAAGCTACACACAGATTACATTTGAAATGGCCAATCACTGGTGTTAATTGTACCATATTATCAACTGTTGCTGTGTTGGGTGTATCATAGGCATGGGCCATAAAGATCTCCAAGATTAGATCATCTCTTGAACGCAAATAAAGTTTTCTGCTTAAATTCTGGGAACCTTTTTAGAAGGGTCCAATGTTTGTTGATTATTTTTTTAATCCTGTTTGAGTGTGTTCCAAATGTGGAAACACAAACTAATCGGGATTCAACTGAATGAATTTGGTCCATGCCTATGATACACCCAATCTAGAGTAGATCATTTGTCAAGGGATACTACAATACAAATTGTGACTAGAGTTCTCCATCAAGACAGGTTTCCAGGTGATCATGCTTTTAACTTTATCTTGTGTATTGTTAGCTTAGGTGCCCTCTTCCCAGTTTAGCAGTGTTTTGGGGACTTACTGTGAATGAGCAAAATGTGCTAAATAGAAAGAAACTGGTGTGCAGATATCTGGGACTGGCCTCAATCTGTTTCAAGTGATTAGTGTTCTGTTTACCTTTTTCTTTCATTCTTAGATGCAGCGGAATCAAGAAGCTCGCCATAATCAAGATTTTACACAGCTCCACATGCGAATGATGGCAAAGGCGTTGCGTGGTTCAATGTACCCAAACCTGTCTCACTCCACAACACCAGTTTCTCTACCCCTGGAGCCAGGGCTTTCCGTCATAAGCCCTCTCCATCACTCTGCCTTGTCATCACAGCGAGATTGCATGCCAGACGTGCATAACGTCCGGGAAACCATTCAGCAACTGGAAAGCCGACTTGTGAGGCAGGACCACCAGATCCGAGAGTTGATTGCCAAAATGGAGACACAGAGTACCCAAGTGGCAGATCTCAAACGCACTCTCTCCAGCATGAAGAATAGGGTGGAGGAGTTAGAGGCACAACAGTGCAATGGTATTTATATCTGGAGAATTGAGAATTTTGGTATGCATCTGAAAGCTCAAGAGGAAGAGCGGCCAGTGGTCATCCACAGTCCTGGATTCTACACTGGAAAGCCTGGCTACAAACTCTGCTTACGCCTCCATATTCAGTTGCCTAATGTCCAGCGCTGTGCTAACTACATATCCCTGTTTGTGCATGCCATGCAGGGTGAATACGATAGCCATCTTCCTTGGCCATTCCAGGGCACTATACGTTTATCGATTCTTGACCAGTCAGATGGACCATTAAGGCAGAACCTGGAAGAAGTGATGGACACCAAGCCTGAGCTTCTGGCATTCCAGCGACCAACCATGCATCGGAACCCAAAAGGGTTTGGCTACGTGACTTTCATGCACCTGCAAGTGCTGAAGCAAAGGGCCTACGTTAAAGATGATGTTCTATTGGTGCGTTGTGAGGTAATGACTCGCTTCGATATGAACAGTCTCCGGAGAGAAGGCTTCCAACCGCGCAGCACAGATAGCGCTCTGTAGTATGCTGAGACAATGCTAGTACATAAAGATTTTCCTGTACCTGCCCCACCTGACTCTAGGTAATACGATCATGGACTGTTAATGTGCCTAAAGCAGCTACTGTAGCTGATTTGCTGTCCTTGTTTGTGCTGCATCAAATTGCTGATTACTTAAACTGATTCCTCCTTTTGCCCTTGACTAAGTCCCTCACCTGGCAGAGGAAGAAATGGATACCATCTCGATGTGATTTTCAGTATGGCATATGGATCATGAACATGGGAGCTTTGTTATTCTCCTTTGCAGGATTGTAGCGAAATCCTGATATCTTGAAGTTCTCACTCTCTTTGATTGTCCCAAAACCTTTGCTGCTTTACGTAAATGTAGACTCTCTTGGAGAACTTGTAAATTACAGATGTCATTTTTGAGGAAGCTTGCAGTCATGGGGTGGTTGGATGGTCTAATAATTAAGAACCTCCAGGTAAACAATGAGCGGGTACTCCACATTGAGGTCACCAAACATATAAAGTATGATTATAACCGGTCAGCAAATGGCTCCGAAGTTCTATGACTTTGTTTTGTTTTTTTTTTAAACATTCATTACATCTTCAGGACTAGCAAAGTTGTGTTTGATTTACATTTTTAAAAAACTGGATGACTATTCTCTTATTATGACCACACATAAATGATGGATAAGAGCCAATGGTGCATCCATTGTATTGGGTTTTCACGCACCTGGGCGTTTCAGAGCCATCCCAAGAACCATATGCGTATTAGCCTTGCTACTGCCTCAAAAGGGATCTTCAGTGGAACAGGCGAGGTAAAACATGATCTCATGAAAAGCTCCCAGACCAATAACCTGTGGTTCAGACTGATTGCACACTTGTAAGTATTTTGAAACAGGAAAACAGGAGTATTTGAAAAAATTATTGAGGAAATTTATTTTCTCTTTTTTCTTGCATTAAAGCAGAGGCAGGGGAAAGCTGAAAAAAGTCTCTTTTACTTTACAAATTGTGAGTTTCCTGCCTTAATCAGGTCTGTTGACATGTATGTAGGTGAAACATTTCCACCCATCACTGTTGTCCTAACTGTTGTGCTATGTGGCTTTAGTCTGCTTACATGGGCCTCTTGAGCGTGTTTCCCATAGGTCTCTAGGCAGAACTCGCCAAAAAAAACCCAACAAAGCTGAAACATGTTGGGTGTTGCTTGTGATACCCAGTAGTACTGACAATCAAATCTAACGATGATCTTGTCAGTTCCCAGAAACCGGTGTGGCCATAATCTACCGAAATTTGTATCAAGTTTGACCCAAAATACGTTTTACGGCTAGGTAGGATCAGAAGTAGAATCACTCCAACCAGGCAGAACCCAAAAGTACTGGACGCATTGCACCACTTTGAACGTTCATTTATTCTAATGGAACCACATCTGTCTTTCTGTTCTCTCTACAGGCCTAATTATGAGTGGCTCAGTAACGTTTGACCGATGTTTGAGCATAGATTGCGGTTTCACGTGGTGCAATATTTATCTCACTCAGTAATAACTGGTGTGATAAAGTTCTCACCCCTCATTAAATTATAACAGGTCAGACTTGTGGAATTTAATGAGTGAAGAACACCCGGAAAGTACAGGGACATGGATTTTAGAGCACAGCGCATTTTCAGGGCTAAACTCGTGATAGGATGGGTGATAACTGTTGTACCCTGTAAATCCTGAACACCTCATTGTTGGATTTGTCAGATGCAATAATTATCTCATTCGGACACTATTCTAATCGGGCCCAAAAAAATTTAATATTGCCGGGCATTGTGCTACACAACACCTAAGACCTTTAGCCAAACCTGCACCAATGTAGACTTTTTTCTAACAAAACTTTTTATTTATCTAGAATATCATACTTTTCAAAATGAGTATTTTTATTGTATACATTGTTGTTCATAAAATGCACAACAAATTATTCTTGTAAACACAAGAGATATGGAGAAAACATGTTACTGTACAATACATGTTCATTGAGAACTGACTGTTCCAAAGAAATTAGCATTTTAAATAAAAACCAGGAAATCCGCTATTCTGCAAGTGCCGTTTAAAAAATATATATATATAAATATATAACTGCATATTGTGTTATGTTTTCTGCGGCTTTCTCTTTGCCCTGG
This sequence comes from Calotriton arnoldi, assembly GCA_963921515.1. Lineage (NCBI taxonomy): Eukaryota > Metazoa > Chordata > Amphibia > Caudata > Salamandridae > Calotriton > Calotriton arnoldi. The sequence continues at coordinate 1,933,453 of CAWUFW010002878.1, read as the reverse complement.
CTCCTGATCCATCATACGATTGTTTGATTTATGCTTTAATTCCTGATATTTTAATATCTAGGTGAGGATGTTGCACCACCACCATTTATATTCATTGTGCTCCTCTACATGGTCTGTACCAAATGGAAATATGAATTTTATGGCGGTGCTATGCTGCCTTTAACATTTTCTGTTTCATGCGAATGTCAGTGTGTTTTTTAAATTGGAATGTAGTAATATTGGCAAAAGGCTAATTCACAGCAAGATCCGCAGCTCAAAATGCAGGCTGCTCTGTTACCCGGGATCTGGGGACAAGGATCATCATGTAGGGCCTGATTTAGATCTTGGCGGAGGGGAATACTCCTTCACAAATGTGACGGATCCCGTCCACCGTATTATGATCCCATTATAGCCTATGGAGATCGTAATACGGCGGATGAGATATTTGTGACAGAGTATTCCATCCTCCGAGATCTAAATAAGGCCAACAGTTTGGTTAAATCTTACACCAGATGCTGAGCCTGTGTTAAAAACGAGCAGCTGTACAGGAATTAGGAAAGGCTTTCTTGGAAATATATGGTTCTACTCTGGAGGATGGGTTAGGGGCTGAGTGCCTACATAGTTGATGGAACAATGACCGTGTTCTCGGGAGCAAATTGCTGTTCTTATATGTTTCACTACTATTCTTTAAAAAAACGAATTTCCCTAGAAATTAGCTGCACTCGGTTGCTCATAATTTGCTTTTCTAGCACCCCTTAAAAAATCTATTAGTACCTTAATGGTAGCACTACTCAGTACTCGTGCTACTACCCTTATAGAGTGACAATCAGTCAAACTCCCCTTGCAAGCCCAACTCGCTTATCTTGGGCTATGTCTGGGAACATCAGCCAGAGCAAACAGTGGCTTCCAGTGTAGGTTCATTTCTGAGCAATATTTACATTTTGCATCAGAATCTCTTGGAAGAAACGAATTTGTTTCCCCAAAAAATTTGCCATCATCTCTACGCAGTTAATGCCTAACCTCCAGAACTTCCTCGATTTCCTCATTCTTTCCAGTGCAACCATTCTGGACATTCCTTGACTGTTGTCAATACTACATCTTTCCGCCATTTCCCTTCTTATTAACCAGTACCTTCAGTTTCTACAACCGCTTCCTCCTCTTCCCCTAACTTCCCTAGTGATAACCCTGCTCCCACATTCATCAGACTCGAGCATAAAACGAACAAAACTATATTCGGAAAGGGAACCCCCTCTCCTGTAATATTCATACACGGGATCTTGTGTCTATGTCCCTCCCAATATATTGATTCAATATAAATATGTGACTCATTAGGAAACCTGTTTTGATTACATTTCTCCGTCATGGTAGATATTTGTTCCTAAAATCATGTCCTTCTAATCCTGGCAGGAATCGGGCAATGGAGGCTTAGTGCACTCCTCCCCTTTGCATCTGAAAGTATAGACCAGGTTTGTAGTCTCTGTTGGGCACCAAAAGTATACGCCACAAAAATTGTAGTTACTCATCTAAAAACACGTTAGCACCTTAAGCTTAGCAAAAAAATAATTTTTCTATGACCCTCTGCCATTGAGACAAATAGTGCAATTGCCTCTTTCTCTCTAACTTCCCGAGACAGAGTGTCTCGCAAACCTGTGGTGCTGGCATGCGTTGTCGAGATCAGGTGGGAAAAGATCCAATCTTCCCAACATGGAAAAAAATACAAATTTCACCTTATACAACTCAACAGCTGAATGTTGCTTTAACTGACACCCTTCTTAAGAAAGACCGTAAGGGTCCACAATTTAGGCAAAACTTTTTACGACCTTTGTAAAATAGTCTATCAGCTCAAAGAAAGATTTTATCTCTTCTCTGCTATTGTGCTCTGAAGCTTTCCTGATCCCCTCCACCAGTGCAAGTTTAGACTTCACAACTTCCTTCGACAAATTATGGCCCAAGTATTGGCCACCTCTGTTCCTATTTGGGGCTTGTCCTTTTTGCTCTCAGAACACTGCCATTCAGTACTTTCAAAACGTATATGTAACATTCTTGCATCTTTGATTCTGTCCACAAACAAGAACATCATCTTAGAAATAAAGTATTTCATAACAGCTGAAAAATCTATGAGACGCTTTGGAAATCCATCACTACAGAAGGTGGCCGAAAAGACATACTGTAGACCTGAAATACCCCCAGATGTTATGGAGGAAAATATGACATTTCTAAGATCAGTGTGCAAGTATTAGGCAGAGGTTGACTGTCCACCCAGATATTGGTATTTCTGTCCCTTATGCCAACACACGTGGAAACAAGACCATAACCTCCTTCCTTCTCCGAGTTGTCCAGTTCTGTTTTCAAGGGTCCTTGAACCTAAACTTGTATGCCTCTGGCACGATTCCTTCCCCAAGAAAGATGTGATTACCTTTGGCCTTAACAAAACCAAATTCCTCTGGAAAATATTCAGTGCACCTGGCAGATTTCCACTGAAGTCAAGGTTCTTTCCCTTGGAAGAACTAGATCTTCTGTATTAGGTCCCAGTTTTAATCCCAGTGGTGCTTTTGGTACCTCTACTACAAAGGGTTAAAACACTAGCTGGTACCCACACCTTCTTAACTGTTCATCTGCTATTATAGGATGGTTCATTTCCACCATGTTTTTCATTGGTATGGGGTCCTAAACATGTTTTCCAGGCCTCACATCAGGATGCTGTGAAACTGATCATCAATCCATCTAAGCCAAAAATATTTATTGGTGCATCGAACATGCTGGTCACTTCTTAAGGTGTCACACAACTCACGAAACACATTAGAAATCCAGGCAACACTTTCATGTAAATTCAAACATTTTGTCATTTATAGCATGATCAAACGTAACTTCTGTCCCCAAAAATGCCAGCACCAAGTTGACAGAAGGGGGTAAACATGCCCGTTACAAATGCATGTTATGTGATCTTCAATAATTTCTCATAATTGTGCTGTGCATCCCTTCCTGCTTCTCCAATGTAGACCTGCAGCAAGTAATGATATATTTTTCTTCCCCATTTGTGAAGTAAAAGATGCTATTTCCAGTTTAACCCATTGCTTGCATGGTCAGATAGGCTCCGCCTCCTTATTAAGCATTGGGTGAGGCTGGAACATGCTAGTTGTTCCTATGGAGACCACCAATATAAATAACACACATCCCAAAATGTGCTACTTTTTATTTCTAGTAAAACAAGCATCAAAACAGTACATGGTGCAAACCTATAAACCAAAAAGAACTTCTGTTTCCCAGGGCCTTATTTGTGGCTGTTCCTCAAATCAGTTACAATTAAGAACATCCAATTGGCAACTATGTGTTGTCCCTTTCCAGTGGTAATGTTTCAACAATGTGGGAAAGAGACATTTCTGCCTCCCTTTCAGTGAAAATGCCACTGACGTCTCCCCAATCATGGCCATAATAATCTCCCATTGCTTTCCAGAGGACATAGATCCGGGTTACAAGCATGGCTGGTGAATCACCTCAAAAAACAGACAAGATATCCCCAGCTAAGGAACTCACGCAGCACTTATGAGTTTCCTAGTCGCTGATATTCAGTTGTGGAAATGCTAATTTGAGCACAGAGGTTCACAGGTCTCTTTTCTGCTGCTCTGACTCTCCTGAAACAGCTTTGTTTGCTCATCAGAGTACAGGCCAAAGCACCAATGCTCCTGTGAAGTCCACATAGAGCAGAAGAACGCGTGTGTCTTCTTGTGAACTTCTCCAAGAGTCGTATGACACACAGGGTCTCTCCACGGGGCTCATGTGCCTTTCAAGATCAGAGCATGCTCCGAAGTAAATACTATGTACAAAATTACAAATCCTTTCAAACTTACATGGGAACTACCATTTAAAGCCCCAACCTATGGGTCCTCACAAATATAGCCAGGATGCAAATGAGCTACCCTAAAGATTTATCAGAGGGGGGTCACTGCCACATAAGCCTTGTCCATTTCCATAATCTGCGAGATTCAGTGCAACAATTTATGCAACTGGAAGGCTGAACATGAAAAAGCAGCAATACATTATCCCTTACAAGGCCATCACCTTAGCATTTAACTTTTCAAAATAAAAAAAAAGCTGACGTGCAGGCTTTGCCATTCTTTTCACAATATACAATAAAAGCATTGTCCTTTGACAATAACTTTTCACAATATACAATAAAAGCATTGTACCTTTGAGAATAACTTTTCACAATATACAATAAAAGCATTGTACCTTTGAGAATAACTTTTCACAATATACAATAAAGGCATTGTACCTTTGACAATAACTTTTCACAATCAATAAATCAAGGCAGCAGGCTTCAACATTAACATGAGATCTTTGCCTGGAGAGACTTTTCAGATTACGGGTAGACCTAAAAAGCAGGAGGGCAATGAACTACAGCACTGGCACATGATGGGGGATTCTAGCTGGTGCAGGTAGCAGGGTCAAGACCTGGACAGACAAACCCCCAGCCCATGATCCCATAGATAGTTTTACTGAGTTGGCTCATTTCTCAGGGCCTATTCTCAGTCATGCAAAGTAGTGATAACTATTTCACATCTGTAGGTGCCCACAGCTCCAGGGCACCCGTTGCAGGAATTTCAATGCAGCACACTAGAAGTGAAAACAGTTTACAATATCTGTGTCCCTCAAATCTGGGGGGCGGGGGGGTTGGAGCGTTCTAAACCAGGGGGATCCTCCGTACAGGGCGTGCTTACCTCTGTCGGCTCTGTGCAGTGCACCACCCCAGCTCCTAAACTTTCATGTCTGCAGGAGAGGAAGGAGGGTTGCGCAGAATGTGGGCTCTCCATAGACAAAAGCCTTGTGTCTCAGACCCACTGCTTAATTTGAGCCAGTGGTTACCGGCACTTAATTGTCAACACTGGAGCTGACCTGGATGAGTTACTGAGCATAAGGGATGAAGGTGGACTAGGTGACCTGTTGCCACTTTTGAATGAGTCGAACACAAGATCCTGGTCGACTACTGGGTGATAATGGGACCAAGTACTGATTGATTGTTTGATCAGTGTTACTCCGCACTGCTTGTGCTCGGATTGTGGTACTTTTTACGTGAGTGTCTATTATTTGTTTGTATGTTCTTTTTACACAATCCTGTGCCGCTGCATCTTATTTTTTTGCAGCTTTTATACCACTTCGTTTTTGATTGTCTAAGGCCCCACTGCTCCCCTCGCCCGTTGGTTGCTTTCCAGATTTTTCAAAACTTCACTTTCCAGTAAGCCGCTTTTATCTGGCCAGTCTTGTCCGATCGGCAGAACAACACAATTTATTACATTTTAATGAAGTTACATATTGCAGCATTCACTGAGGGTGCGGTTGTTTGACTTATCATCTTTTTGGTCGCATTCGGTGTCATGCCACCTTCCCAGTTTGGAAAAGCCAAGCGTACATTGCATGTTTTAAAACTGGTGATATCGGAGCTTGCCTAAATGCATGTTTATGCGTGCTTTTAGAAGTTCATAGATTGTACGCCTCCATAAAATGTCATATCATATTCCTATCATAATATACTGTACAATAGCGGGCCGTGACATACCACATCATATCATGCTATCATACTATACAATAACAGTCCATATCATACCATATTATACCATATAGTGACAAGCCATACCATATCATACTATCCAATCAAATTACCCCCACTTCCCTTTACCCATCCCTGAGCCCTCAAGTCACCCTTACCACCTCATACCTCTACCAATCCCCCAACCCTCAAGTCACCTTAACTTCCCTTTACCTCTACCCACCCTTGACACCCTCAAGTCTCCCTCACCTCTACCCTACCATATCATATCATGCTATACAATAACAGGTCATACCATGACATACTGTACGATAACAACCCACCCCATACCATAAGAAAAAATACCAGGCCATCTTCTACCAGGCCGTACCATTTCATAATATCCAATCAGTCACCCTCACCACCTCTTACCTCTGCCCACCCTTGAGCCCTCAAGTCACCCTCCCCTCGCTTCTACCCACCCCATAGCCCTCAAGTCACCCTCACCTTCCTTTACCTCTACCTACCCCTGAGCCCCTAGTCACTCTCACCTGCCTTTATATCTACCTACTCCTGAGCCCTGAACTCACTCTCACCTTCTTTTACCTCTACTCAACCCTAAAGTCTCCCTCATCTCCTTTTACCTCTACCCACGACTCAGTCCTCAAGTCATCCTCACCCCCTGTTACCTTTCCGCACTCCTGAATCCGAAAGTCACTCTTGCCTCCCTTTATCCATACTCCTCCATAAACCCTAAAATCACTTTTTTTTACATAACATAAAAATCATGTTATTTAAAATAAATAATACCTGTGTGGTAAAGTGCTGCGTGGTAAATATACAACAACTTAGCTGAGTGGTAAAGGCTGCGAGGTAAAGCTGTTTCCACTCCGGCAGGACACAAATATTTTTGGGGCACTGTCGGTTGTTTTATGCCCTTCAGTATTTATGGTGGGCTCCTTTGCTTTTTTGACAGTTTCATTCCTCCCTCCCTCCCCCACACCCTATACTTTAGGTCTCGCGTGAGACAGCCCATTCGCTGCCACTTGCACGACATTTTGTTTTCTTAAGGGGCTTTAAGCCCACCCATTGCTTACCATTCGTTTGCTTCATTGTCCCTCTCACTTCCACGCTTATCTTTGGTCCTCATTTGCCAGCCTTACACCCTCTTCGTTTGTTGGGCCCTACGCAGGAGCACGGCCCAACTACTGTTTCCCTTGCCGAATGTACTCACACTGCTTGCTGCTTTTAGAGGTACTTTTTTCACTTTTATGACCTTTCTCCCTCCTCCCTCCAGCATTGTTGCTTGCTCACAACATTGTTGCTTGTCCTGTCTGCCTCCTGTTGTTGATTGATTCATCCACTCTCTACCCATCCCGTTGCTTGCCCCCTCATGGGCTGCCAGCAAAAAATGACCCAAAAGGCATGCCAACGAGTGTCAAGATGCTGCAATGATGCAAACTGCACTGCGTTCCCTGCTCTGCATGGCCTTCTTTTTGGTGCCATCTTCATGCTCGGAAGTAAGATAATTAAAGTTTTTTTGTTTTTGTGAAGGCAGAGAATAATTCCATACAAAAAAAACGCATCACTGCCCCTCATGATCAACGTTGGCTGGGTCATAGCACCTTTTCCCCTAACTTTCAGCCATGCTGCTCAGCAGCCACACTACTGTACAACATGGCTAAGAGAAATTGACAAAGCCAATAGCTCTCCCATAGACCCATTGATTTTGCCAATGCTTGTTTGCAGATGGCAATCAGAACTTCAATACAATGGTTATTCTAGTGGGACTGAAATGAATGAGATATTTAGGAAGTGGGCAAGAAATTGGCTTAAAGCTAATACAGCCAACTCTAATGTGATGTTCACAGCATATGTGGCCTGCATCTAGTGTTGGGTGCGGACATTGCCAAGTTGTTTTTGTTTGAAGTGGTTTCACTTTTGTAAACTAAGTAAGGCCCTTATAGGTAATCAGTCCAGTAGCCAGTAGTGTAGATTATGTAGGTTTATTCAGTTACAGGTAAGATGGTAAGTAATGTGCCCCACCGGCAGCAGCATCCTGCTGCTCAGCCCCACTCATTCCAACTGACCACCTATCCAAACCATGCACTCATGAACATTCTATTGCATAGCACCCGCACAGGCTGAGCAGCAAGGAACTAGGAGATCACAGAATACAACGTATATCTCCTTCCTTCAGAAAGCAAAATAAACAACAGGACGCAGGATGAAAGGAAATGCACGTCCTGTAAAAATGTAACTAATCCTAAATTACAAGACAGATCACATTCAATAAATTATTCCACTCCTTAGATTGTAAAGGAAGATCACATCGCAAAAATATAATCACGTCGATCACATAGCGTGAATCATTACAATCCTTGTATTGTAAAATAAGATCACATTAGATTACTTTGCATAAATCATTACCCTCCTTAGATTGTGAAAGAAGATCACACACATAAGAATCACATACTATATATCTTCTGCTTCTGCAAGAGAACACCAGATATATAAATGTAGCAGGATACAACTTGTACACATATCCACCTCACACCTTGCAGGACAAAGGAACCCTCATGCTCCCACTACTGCACACACGCTTGCAGGACAAAGGAACCCTCATGTTCCTACAACTGCACAACACATCTCGCAGGACAAAGGAACGCACATGTTATCACTGCAGCCCACCACATCGTGCTGGACAAAGGAACGCACCTGTTCCCACTACAACACACCACATTTCGCTGGACAAAGGAGTGCATGTGTTCCGACTACAGCACACACACTTGGAGGACAAAGGAACCCTCATGCTCCCACTGCTGCACACACACTTGCAGGACAGAGGAACCCTCATGCTCCCACTAATGCACACACTGCAGGACAAATAACCCTCATGCTCCCACTACTGCACACACTGCAGGACAAAGGAACCCTCATGCTCCTACTACTGCACCACTGCAGGACAAAGGAACCCTTGTATTCCCACTACTGCACACTGCAGGACAAAGGAACCCTCATGTTCCCACTACTACACACACTTGCAGGAGAGAGGAACCCTCATGCTCCCACTACTGCACACTCACTTGCAGGACAGAGGAACCCTCACGCTCCCACTGCTGCGCACACTGCAGGACAAAGGAACCTTCATGCTCCCACTGCTGCACACTCCCTTGCAGGACAGAGGAGCCCTCATGCTCCCACTACTGCACACTCTGCAGGACAATGGAACCCTCATGCTCCCACTGCTGCACACACTTGTAGGACAGAGGAACACTCATGCTCCCACTGCTGCACACTCATTTGCAGGATAAAGGAACCCTCATGCTCCCACTGCTGCACACTCACTTGCAGGACAAAGGAACCCTCATGCTCCCACTACTGCACACACTGCAGGACAAAGGAACCCTCATGCTCCCACTACTGCACACACTGCAGGACAAAGAAACCCTCATTCTCCCACTACTGCACACACTGCAGGACAAAGGAACCCTCCGGTTCCCACTGCTGCACACCACGTCTTGCAGGGCAAAGGAATGCACATGTTCCCACCACAGCCCACCACATCTCGCTGGACAAAGGAACACACCTGTTCCCACTACTGCACACACTGCAGGACAAAGGAACCCTCATGTTCCCACTACTGCACACACTGCAGGACAAAGGAACCCTCGTGTTCCCACTACTGCACACACAGCAGGACAAAGGAACTCTCATGTTCCCACTACTGCACACCCTGCAGGACAAAGGAACCCTCATGTTCCCACTACTGCACATACTGCAGGACAAAGGAACCCTGGTGTTCCTACTACTGCACCACTGTAGGACAAAGGAACCCTCGTGCTTCCACTGCTGCACACTCACTTGCAGGACAGAGGAACCCTCATGCTCCCACTGCTGCACACACACTTGCAGGACAAAGGAACCCTCATGCTCCCACTGCTGCACACTCACTTGCAGGACAGATGAACCCTCATGCTCCCACTACTGCACCACTGCAGGACAAAGGAACCCTTGTGTTCCCACTACTGCACCATTGCAGGACAAAGGAACCCTCAGGTTCCCACTGCTGCACACAACATCTCGCAGGACAAAGGAATGCACATGTTCCCACTGCAACCCACCACATCTCGTTGGACAAAGGAACGTACCTATTCCCACTACTGCACACATTGCAGGTCAAAGGAACCCTAATGTTCCCACTACCGCACACACTGCAGGACAAAGGAACTTTCATGTTCCCACTACTGCACATACACTTGCAGTACAAAGGAACCCTCATGCTCCCACTGCTGCACACTCACTTGCAGGACAGAGGAACTCTCATGTTCCCACTACTGCACACTCTGCAGGACAAAGGAACCCTCATGCTCCCACTACTGCACACTCTGCAGGACAAAGGAGCCCTCATGTTCCCACTACTGCACACTCTGCAGGACAAAGGAACCCTCATGTTCCCACTACTGCACACACTGCAGGACAAAGGAGCCCTGATGTTCCCACTACTGCACACACTGCAGGACAAAGGAACCCTCATCTTACCACTACTGCACACTCTGCAGGACAAAGGAGCCCTCATGCTCCCATTGCTGCACACTCACTTGAAGGACAAAGGAACCCTCGGGTTCCCACTACTGCACACTCTGCAGGACAAAGGAGCCCTCAGGTTCCCACTGCCACACACACTGCAGGACAAAGGAACCCTCATGCTCCCACTGCTGCACACACACTTGCAGGACAGAGGAACCCTCATGCTCGCACTGCTGCTTACTCACTTGCAGTACAGAGGAGCCCTCATGCTCCCACTGCTGCACACTCACTTGCAGGACAGAGGAACCCTCATGCTCCCACTACTGCACGCTCACTTGCAGGACTGAGGAACCCTCATACTCGCACTGCTGCACACTCACTTGCAGGACAGAGGAACCCTCATGCTCCCACTGCTGCACGCTCACTTGCAGGACTGAGGAACACTCACTTGCAGGACAGAGGAACCCTCATGCTCCCACTGCTGCACACTCAGTTGCAGGACAAAGGAACCCTCATGTTCCTTCTACTGCACACACTGCAGGACAAAGGAACCCTCATGCTTCCACCACTACACACACTTGCAGGACAGAGGAACCCTCCTGTTCCCACTACTGCACACACTGCAGGACAGAGGACCCCTCATGCTCCCACTGCTGCACACACTTGCAGGACAAAGGAACCCTCATGTGCTCACACTGCTGCACACTCGCTTGCAGGACAAATGAACCCTCATGCTCCCACTACTGTACACTCACTTGCAGGACAGAGGAACCCTCATGATCCCACTACTGCACACTCACTTGCAGGACAGAGGAACCCTCATGCTCGCACTGCTGGACACTCACTGGCACAGAGGAGCCCTCATGGTCCCACTGCTGCACACACACTTGCAGGACAGAGGAACCCTCATGTTGCCACTACTGCACACTCACTTGCAGGACAAAGGAACCCTCACGCTCCCACTGCTGCACACTCACTTGCAGGACAGAAGAACCCTCATGTTCGCACTGCTGCACACTCTGCAGGACAAAGGAGCCCTCATGTTCCCACTACTGCACACACTGCAGGACAGAAGAACCCTCATGTTCGCACTGCTGCACACACACTTGCAGGACAAAGGAACCCTCATGCTCCCACTGCTGCACACACACTTGCAGGACAAAGGAACCCTCATGCTCTCACTGCTGCACACACACTTGCAGGACAGAGGAACCCTCATGCTCACACTGCTGGACACTCACTTGCACAGAGGAACCCTCATGGTCCCACTACTGCACACACACTTGCAGGACAGAGGAACCCTCATGTTGCCACTACTGCACACTCACTTGCAGGACAAAGGTACCCTCGTGCTCCCACTGCTGAACACTCACTTGCAGGACAGAGGAACCCTCATGCTCCCACTGCTGCACACTCACTTGCAGGACAAAGGAACCCTTCTGCTCCCACTGCTGCACACACACTTGCAGGACAAAGGAACCCTCATGCTTACATTGCTGCACACACTGCAGGACAAAGGAACCCTCATGCTCCCACTGCTGCACACACTGCAGGACAAAGGAACCCTCATGCTCCCACTGCTGCACACTCTGCAGGACAAAGGAACCCTCATGCTCTCACTGCTGCACACTCTGCAGGACAAAGGAGCCCTCATGCTCCCACTGCTGCATACACTGCAGGACATAGGAACCCTCATGCTCCCACTGCTGCACACTCACTTGCAGGACAGAGGAACCCTCATGCTCCCACTGCTGCACACCCACTTGCATGACAAAGGAACCCTTATGCTCCCACTGCTGCACACACTGCTGGACAAAGGAACCCTCATGCTCCCACTGCTGCACACACTGCAGGATAAAGGAGCCCTCATGCTCCCATTGCTGCACACACTGCAGGACAAAGAAGCCCTCATGCTCCCACTGCTGCACGCTCACTTGCAGGAAAGAGGAACCCTCATGCTCCCACTGCTGCGCACACACTTGCTGGACAAAGGAACCCTCATACTCCCACTGCTGCACACTCACTTGCAGGACAGAGGAACCCTCATGCTCCCACTGCTGCACACTCACTTGCATGACAAGGGAACCCTCATGCTCCCACTGCTGCACACACTGCAGGACAAAGGAACCCTCATGCTCCCACTGCTGCACACACTGCAGGACAAAGAAACCCTCATGCTCCCACTGCTGCACACTCACTTGCAGGACAGAGGAACCCTCATGCTCCCACTGCTGCACACTCACTTGCATGACAAGGGAACCCTCATGCTCCCACTGCTGCACACACTGCTGGACAAAGGAACCCTCATGCTCCCACTGCTGCATACACTGCAGGACAAAGGAACCCTCATGCTCCCACTGCTGCATACACTGCTGGACAAAGGAACCCTCATGCTCCCACTGCTGCATACACTGCAGGACAAAGGAACCCTCATGCTCCCACTGCTGCATACACTGCAGGACAAAGGAACCCTCATGCTCCCACTGCTGCATACCCTGCAGGACAAAGGAAGCCTCATGCTCCCACTGCTGCATACACTGCAGGACAAAGGAAGCCTCATGCTCCCACTGCTGCATACACTGCAGGACAAAGGAACCCTCATGCTCCCACTACTGCTTTGGAGCACTCATACCCTCAGTAGGAGTTGCATTGAATGATATGAAGATTGTTATACTTTGCTATGTGATAGGCATTTATTATAGCGCAAACCAACTCACACCCGGAGGTGCATCTCTGCGCTTAGCAACCAAAATGGCAAGTGCAGGTAAACCAGTTAAAACATCCTTGTCTTCAGAAGTTTTTTTTAATTTTGAAGGATCCTGGCCCAAACGGATTTGCAGAGTAAACTTGTTCCAGTGAAATGGGGCAAGATATGAGAACGATTTGCCTCCACACCTGGAAGTGGGGTCTTTAGTAAAGCTGGTATTGACTGAGTCTGTCGTGCAGGTAGGTAGGAAGTAATTTGGTTTGTGTCTTCTGAGTAAGGCAGCACAGTTTAAAAATGGGACGTATCCTAACTGGTAGCTAGTGAAGGGCTTTCAAGATAGGAGCAGAGGACGAGCGAGAAGGGAGGTTGCAGATTAATCGGGCCTCAGTATAAGCTTTACACCACTGTAATGTAGATCGTCCTATCCCAACCACTGCCAGTCTGGTTAAGAGGATGGAATGAGGTGCTGTGGTAAAAGCCGTGGACAACTCAAGAAGGAATATAGAATTCCACGGTTGAACACCTTTACATGAACGGCTGAAGAACTCCATTTTTTTTTTTTTTTAGCTAAAATTGAGGAAGAACGAAAAGAAGTTTGTCTCTGGGTGTAGAAAACCAGATACATCATGTATGCTCCTATAAAGTGATATGTTTACTTAGAGAGAGCGAGTGGAGCTGGCCTCTGAGAAATGATTCTTTTCTCAAAGTTCTGAATATATCATAAATTGGACATGCCTTTTTAGGTAGACCTAAATAGACTGTGTAACCAAAGTCTAGATAACACTTGGTATTCGTAGCTATAATTCTCTGTGCAAAAGAAAGTTAAAACCCTAGATCGTACTCTACGATGATACAAAGATGTCTTCATAGTTGATGCTACTTGTTTATTCAGCGTAAGGTCAGAGTCAATATATGTTCCAACATGTCTGAAAGCAACATAGAACTGGAACCAAGTGCCTAGAGCCATACCTTTACAGCTCAATAAATTAGTTGGTTAGAAGTAAGCATCAAATCTTTCTGAAGCTTTAAAATGTTTGTTGTCATCCAGTCTTGTGCTATGTCATGTACTAGGGGTAACATGTCTGTTGCACGCACACTCTCCTCTCTCAAACTCATTGGCATTCAGTAGAGTATCGTGTGAAACTGGAAGGGTTGGGATTAGGTTAAGATGTTGGTGGGTCAGGCATTCAACGTAATCCCTAAAAGCTGGGACTGTGGAGGAGGCACAGATTTGAGGTGAGGGGTCTATTTGTGTGGACTTGACTTGGTGTGAGGTGGAGTTGAGATCTGTCATGTATGTGACTCCAGTATGTCTTTCTCAGGATGGTTAAGTACCCCTTTCAGTGAGGTGATCTGATAAGGAGGCTGTATTTTGGGCTGTCATTGCTGCGTAGTAATGTATGTGATAGGTCGGTGTGGAAAGTATTGAAAATGGGAGACCACGTGGACAAGATTGTGTTTTTGGTTGTGGCTAGATTGTGAAAGATCTCCTCAAAAGAACTCAGATTGCTGTGGTTGGATTGGATAATATTAGTTCCACTGGAGAAAATGTTGGTTGTATGTTACCTGTGTGTTGCGGCGGGAATGTCTCATTCATGTGAAATAGATGTGCACTCCTGACCCGAATTACATAACTGCAAGCAAAATTGGTATCCAGACTTTATTCTGGCCTAGCACCCACAAAATGCTTTGTACACACTAAGTTCTAGACCCGAAATTGACCCTAAGACGCAGAGCCTGTCCCTGAGGTTAAAAGGGGAGCACCAAAAGCATGCCTCTTTGGAGACACAAGACTACCATCTGTGTCCCTGGGACATGCACAGTGAACGGTGGAGGCAGCATACTGTCTTTGAATCCCTGGCTTGAGAACAGGCATCTTTCCTGTTCTCCATAACTGAGCACAATGCCTACCCGCTGGTGCTAAGTTCTACTCATGTGTCATGCCCAGGCTCTGTGCTGACATCCGTGTACGTGTCGAGTGTGTGTGTTGTGTGTATGAGGCCATGTTGATTATTAATGTAGGTATGCTATAATCCAGTGGAATCCATTTTGGATGGATCACACTGGATGTTTCTGACGTGGTACAAGGAGATGTTGATACAGTTTACTAGGCAGTGAAGTATATTACTTGCATTCCTGAGGTTGAGGGTTTAAACCAAGACACTGAAGTGTAGAGAAATGTCGACAGGGTTGTCCTTAGAAATTCAATGTGACCTATTTAGCAAAGGGCTGCTAATTACTCCTTCTTGAGAACTACCATTTGGATGCCAGTTTTGGGCACTTTGTAGCCACCCACCCCCCAGCAGAGCAGATTGCAGAGATTATTCCCAACATTAAAGCAGGATCTCCCCAAGACCCATGTCCTCCAAAGATTGTACACTTAGTACCAGAAGTAACAGCACGTCATCGGTCTATCATCTTTTCCACCATGTTCAAGACTAGGATCTTTCCTACCCCTTGGAAGTCAGCATCAGTTCTTCCTCTCGTAAAAAAAGCATAATCTTAATATTCTTGGATCCGAACAGTTATCGACCCATATCTCGGCATCCATACCCAGGCAAACTGGTAAAAAAAATTATGAATCTCCAACTCTCCTCTTTTATTGAGTATAATCATCTTTTAGAGGAAACTCAGGCTTCAGGCAAAATCACAGTACTGAAACTGCTTTGATTGGAGCCACAGAGGAAATTAGAGCGTCTCTGGACAGAAGTGGTAATGCAGTCCTCATCGTGCTGGATTTATCAGCAGCCTTCGATATGGTCAACCGCGAGATATTGGTTGACCGTATGCGGGATTTTGGGATCGACGACATGGCTCTGACCCTATTAAAATCTTTTCTTACGGGATACCGACAAGTGGTGTCGGGTGAATTTAACTCAGACCCATATTTTTTTTTTACCATGTGGGGTCCCACAGGGTTCATCTCTATCCCCTACTTTATTATAGACTTATAGTCCGCCTTAGCGGGCTATACTGGCCATTAAAGGCCCTCTCCAGCATTAAAGGTCTGATCCGAAGGCGAGGACCTTTAACAAGTGAGCGGGACTTTAATGGCCGGTATAGCCCGCTACGGTGGGCTATAAGGCTATTAGAACATTCTGCCACTAGAGGACAGAATGTTCTAACAAATAAAACAAAGGCCTCTCGGAGTTCGAGGGGGTTTAAATCCCCTCTGGCTCCGAGAGGCCTTTGTAAAACAACATTGGAATGTTGCTTTGCGGGCTTTTACTGGCCCATAGAAGCTTGGAGCACTCCATTGCATTCAATGGAGTGCTCCACATTCCAATGTTCTAATTAATCTTTATGTTATACCTCTTGCCACCTTGATAAAATCATTTAGCTTGTCGTTGGCGCCATATGCCGATGACAAACAAATTATAGTCTCCCTTGCAAAAAGTGCAAGCCATTCTGGTGGCATATTCATAAATTGCATGAGTGCGGTCAACAAATGGATGGACGGTAATTGCCTGAAATTAAATTCTACAAAAACAGAGGTCATCCTGTTTGCCAATAATATGTCCGTTTGGTCTCCGGACTGGTGGCTGTCGAAGCTAGGCACTCTTCCAACCTCAAAAGAAAAGAATTTAGGGATATTGATGGACAGGGAGTTAAATATAAAGACCAAGTTAATAAGGTTTCTTCCACCTCCTTTTATGTACTTAGAATCATCAAGAAAATTGAAACATTTCTTCCTGTAGATCTCTTTAAATCTGTAGTCATTTCTTTAGTGTTATGGCAACTGGACTACTGCAGTGGTATGTATGCAGACCTTCCAAATGTTCCACTAAAGAAATTACAAACCCTTCAGAATGCCGCTGCATGGTTTTTATTGAAAAGCAGAACCATCTTCCGTTTGAATTGAAAAGAGCACCATCACTTTTGGCTTTGTAATCAATTACATTATAGCTATTCAAATTTAGGATTCTGATGGTCCCATCCTTGTTTCGCACAGCGCCTAGACGCCTCCGGGCATTCGTTGCGCTTTAGAAGACACTTCATTTATTCATTCATGATGGTAGGGGGCTGGTGAGTCAGCAGTTTTAATTGTTAGACCGCGAGAATTTTCTAAGCAGGATCTGGACCTTTTATCTTCCTTGAGTGGCCCATCCAGGAAGGCTGATAGCTAGATACAGAGCTTTACACTCGTGCTTGTGTTATTGGTATTCCTGCTTGGATTCAGCATCATTACTACCTGTTGTGAGGGGCATCACCTTACACAAAGAATTGCCTGCATTGAAGAGGAGAGGATGTAGCCTTAGGGCTAGAGCGGTCGACGTGGAAGCTGGGGAACCGGGTTCGAGTCTCGGCAACGACGCTCAACATCCTGTGATTCTGGGCAAATCACTTCACTTAATCGTGCCTAACAAAAATATGAATGTGTCCTTGTGTAACCAAACTGGTGCTATGTAAAGCGCTCTGATACCTGATATCTTCGGGTCTAGTTCACGCTATATAAAACTCATAATTTTTTTTTTTTTAAAGAATCTAAATGTTGTCCTGAAAATGAACCTCCCCAAACCACTTCCTGTGCCTTAGACACCGGATCCACATACCCTGTCTGGAATTATCTATAAATGTGGAACTCAAAGCTTCTCCTTTGGTTCAAGTTCCAAGCTGCCTTATTGTCCAAAGATGGGTGAAGTCCCCAGAGTACATAGGGGCATATTTACAAGGGCCTTATCTCCGCTTTTTTGGCTTTAAAAGCCAAAAAAGCGGAGATAATATTAGCGCCCTATCTACAAGGGGATGCTAACATGCAGTAGCGCATGTTAGCACCCTTTTTCCCGACGCCTCGCTTTGCATCTCTAATGAGATGCAAAGTGGGCGTCACTGGGCAGTACAACCTGAAAAATATCGCTGATGTGCACATCGCAATATTTACAAGGCGGCCCACGCATTTTAGCAGACGTTAGTTTTGGGCGAAAACAGCGAACGTCTGCTAAAATTCTGACTCATGTATGTTTAACATGGGGGGTGGATTCTTGTGTTACGACCACAGGGTTGTATCATCAAGCATATCGCTGTTTTGCAGGGACCATCGCTGGAAAACCAGCGATGTTCCCTGCAAAACGGCGATTTCCCCGCTATCGCTGGAATTTACATCGCCCTGGAGAAACGCGTTGTTAATAACGCGCTAACAGGGCGATAAATTCCAGCGATAGACGGCAATAAATACAAAAGCGCTAAGCGCGCTTTGCGTTATTTATCGCCGTCCGTTGCTGATATGCCCCTAAATGAGCTGCTGTGATTCAGGGCTGGTATCGCGGTTAGCCTATTTCCCCAGGGTGAAGTGAAATTAAAAACAACTACACAACTTGCTGGGAAAGCTGTGGGGCTGCTTGCACCCTGGGAGCCTGCCTGCCTGTTTGCTGGGAGGGGTGATGAAGGGCACCTTGCCTCACGGGATCTGCCTGTCTGGGGAGAGGCCCAGCCACCAAGTATGGGAGAGGTGCTGCACAGAAGAACCAGTTTGTTTAAGGAAGTATGCCCAGAGATGACCTTCATAAACCTGAGAGGCTCCATACCTCCTGTTTAACAACATTACTCGACAAAGATTCACCTGAGAGCACTTTGTAATCGCCAGAGAGGAAGACAGAGAACCTGTGCCGACTCTGCCTCTGCCATAGCAGAGGGAATGGATTCCGCACAGCAAGTGCTTGCACCTCGTGTCGTTCGCAGAGTTGTGTTCTCGGTCTCCAGTGGCTGTGGACAGAAGGAGACCTTGAGCATGACTGCACGTCCGGTGCAGCGAGCTGCACACCCGCACCTAGGTGATCCAAGTGTACGCCAATAATTCTGTAATGCAAGTACCTTATGAAACATTGACTTTGAACTGGCTAAACAGAACAGCTGGGTGGGAGTTTGAGCAATGCCTGAAACCTGCCCATCAGGACTGCCTAGCTAAGAGTATGGCCTGACCTAAGGGTCACTGACAGCAGGAAGGTTTTTCCACTTTAGCCACAGCGAGTCTGCATCCGCGCTTAATAGAGAACTTTCTGTCTTGCTGTGATCTGAAGAACTCCCTAGACCCCGTAGCCTTCATCCCAGCAGTGCTGTTTTTTGTTTATATACCATATATCATTTGGTATGGTTGAAGCATTTCTAAAAGAAAAGCACTGAGCTGGACATACTTTCACTGTCACCATTGTGTGATTGTTGAGTTCCGAGTCTCTACCGCTGACACTACCTCCCTGTTTGCGCTCACTGCCATTAGGAGTCTAGTGGGGTACGGGTGTTCTTGGCCTAGTCTGCAGCACCATAGGACGCCCCAGGACATCAGTGGTAAACTACCCCAGCCACCATGGTTTGGAGCCTAGTAACTCCTGTGTTCCCTGTAAAGTGACCTTCCGCTCTTCCTTATCCCTCTGTACAGGTCTTGACACTGAAAGAGGAATTGACAGCGACATCAACTTTGTGGATCTCCCTGGATCTTTACATTTTTGGAGACATTTCTGAGTTGTGGGTAGAAAAAAATAGTATTGCAGGACCTCCCACAGTTGGTAGACCAGAAAGTACTCCATCTGAGAATGGGAAATGTCAACACTGTTGTAATTTAAATACACCCTTACGTATCTAAGAGCATTGTGAGGCATTATTTTTCTTGATGCTGAACAGCATAGTAGAGAAGAGCACTACGATTAACTGAAACTGTCCCCAATCCAATATGGCCGCCATGTAGTTGTAGGAGCCATTTATGTATGACCCGAGTCTTGGCACCCTGCCAAGACCCTCTGCTCCCCTTTCCGTCTCAGGCAGCAAAGTGGGACACAGCAGGGTGGCAGTGCCAGCCTGCTCCACTACTTTGGTACTTAGTCACTTTAGTGACAATATTTTATACATTTTTTTAATATGTTTTTGTCATTTCATGTATTTCACTGCCCTAGCTGCCTGAGACGTCAGGGGCTGTTTAGCATGAATCGCATCCTGGTGATGTCATAAAATATGCTAGCTTGTGATGTCATTAAATATGCTAGCTAGCTTGTTTCACTTCTAAGAATTTTCAAAACTTGAGCGCTACATTTATACGGAAAAAAACTGGAGTATCAGGAGATATGCAAAAGCAAGCTTTTTGTACTGTTATTGCTGGGCTTTCAAGACTTCTTAATCTCGCGTCCTGCCATGGTCGTCACAAGGAAGGAGCAGCTTTTTTCGGTCAGCGCTGCCACTACTAAATCTACTTGTATATCTATCACATCAGGTTTAGCCTCCTTCCGTGACATATTCTCGCTTGAGAAGGTAACTGAAGGTACCACGAGGTGGCGCTATAAAACTAGAAACGTTTGTGACTCGAGTCTCAGCAAAAGTTGAGGAAGAGGCCAACAGAGAGGTCAGCGGAGAGTCCGGTCCCTGTTTCTAGGGACGGGCTCCTTAAGAAGGAAGACCCCGTCATGGCCGTGCTGACTACGTGTTATTTGTGTTTTTATCATTCCTTTCGAAATATTTATCTGTGCTCCGGAAGAGCTAGCGGGAAGCTGGAGCCGTTAGTGCAGGAAGGAAGAACAGGGTTCCGCTTCACCCCGAGGCTGAGCGGGTCTTCTGAGCCAAGGTTAGCGCTCAGTGGCCTGTTTCCTGCTGGGAGGCACTGTACGTGCCCGCGCGCGGTTCCAAAACTGACGGAAAGTCATGGGCTAGCAGGGTCTCCTTACTAATCCCTACTAAGCTAGCAGAGGTGGGTTTCTTTTTTGTTTTTTTTACAGTTTTATATAGCGCGAACTCGACCCGAAGGTATTGAAGCGCTTTACTTGAGCACCAGTTACCAGTCGCGGTCGGTGGAGGAGTGCCGGCCGGGCGGTGACGTGGGGCGGGGGAGGGGCAGGGTGGGGGGTAGCAAAGTATGGATTACGGACCTATACAGGTAAGTAAACATTTAAATCAATGAAACGAATTTCGTTGCGCGCACTGCATCGCATTTGCCACTGGATACAAGATAGCCTGGCTGATGACGGCTGTAAGCCAGAAACCGGTCCCAGGATGCTTGTTTCCGGTCCAGGGAAGACATGGCTTGGCAGTTCGGGCTGGACTGTTCCCATGAGGCACAGGGTCAGACTGATTTGCATATGGCCATGTCTGAACTGGGGTGGCGGAGTGAGCTAAAGAATGATGATGGATTAAACCCAGATCAGTTGACTGGGGGTGAGTGCTTGCAATGTTCAACACTCCGTCCAACATCCCCTTTGGTTTTGCTATGTTCGGCCTAAGTTGGCAGGGTATGCCCAGACGTGGGTCCCTTGCTCACTTTGCCACTGGATACAGGATAGCCTGGCTGATGACGGCTGTAAGCCAGAAACCGGTCCCAGGATGCTTGTTTCCGGTCCAGGGAAGACATGGCTTGGCAGTTCGGGCTGGACTGTTCCCATGAGGCACAGGGTCAGACTGATTTGCATATGGCCATGTCTGAACTGGGGTGGCGGAGTGAGCTAAAGAATGATGATGGATTAAACCCAGATCAGTTGACTGGGGGTGAGTGCTTGCAATGTTCAACACTCCGTCCAACATCCCCTTTGGTTTTGCTATGTTCGCCTCTAAGTTGGCAGGGTATGCCCAGACGTGGGTCCCTTGCTCACTTTGCCACTGGATACAAGATAGCCTGGCTGATGACGGCTGTAAGCCAGAAACCGGTCCCAGGATGCTTGTTTCCCGGTCCAGGGAAGACATGGCTTGGCAGTTCGGGCTGGACTGTTCCCATGAGGCACAGGGTCAGACTGATTTGCATATGGCCATGTCTGAACTGGGGTGGCGGATTGAGCTAAAGAATGATGATGATTAAACCCAGATCAGTTGACTGGGGGTGAGTGCTTGCAATGTTCAACACTCCGTCCAACATCCCCTTTGGTTTTGGTATCTTTTATTGTGGCGGTCGTGCAGTGTGTTCTGCACGGCACGACTCACCTGCCTCCATTTTATTAAAAGAATAACTATACTTTAACTCTCAGCGCGGCTCCCGATTCACGAGAGCAGCGCTTTATCTTCTGTCGCTCAGCTGTTACTACCGTTCAGCTGTTACAAATGACAGTATTTATTCATCTGCATGCTCACCACACTGCTCCGCTTTACGGCTGCATAATCTTTCAGAATGCCGTGCTCCGGGACAGACTTCGGTGCCACGACACAGCGAGAGCTCAAAACAGTCTTCTGCACCCTTACCCGGCGCACCACACTGCTCCCCTAGTAAGTGAAAACAATGCTTAGCCGTTAGTACTCTCCGGCGGATGCCGCACCCGAGCACAGCAGCCTATCAGGTACCTCTCCCCTTGTGGTATCCTTGTCCCCCAGAAGTCTTCAAGCCATCTGCAATGTAGACTTTAATCCAGCCACCCGATAGAAAGTCTCCGTTGTTTCCCCAAATCCGTTCCTATTTTCCAACGCACTCAATCTGAAAATGTTGCAAGACTCTTGGGTAAGGCAAGTATCTTCACCTCTATTTTAACAACAAACACTACTTAAATGCCATGGCTTGTTTAAACAGTTTAAATATCTGTGTTCAGTCAGCACAGATGACAAAACGGTACACTATCTAGCGTATTTGTAGCTTTTGGTAACAGCTTTTTCCTTTAAGGTATGACTGGCGAATACCTCTAAAAAATGCAGCAATGAGCAAATAAACAGAAAATAACTCTAACATGCGAGCCATAAGGTCGCTGAACGCAAAAATCATAGTTTAGGTGAAAACGACCATTCATCTAATAACACTCTATGAGCAACTAGCGCAGCAGAAAAACAAGGTGACATCGAATAAATGTCTTTCTGATGTTTATTTTTTCTACATAGGAGTTAATGTCTCAGAGTGTACTTATAGGACTTGGCGAAATGGTGGACATGGTATATAGAACTACGGGGCATATTAGCAAGACCGGCGATAAAATTATCGCTGTTTTAGCGGCAGGAAACTGCCGCTAAAACGGCGATAATGGGCTTGCTAATATGCGTTATAGAATTTCAATAGAAGCCCAGGTTAGATGTCCTGCACATCTAACCTGGGCTTCTATTGGAATTCTATAACGCATATTAGCAAGCCCATTATAGCCGTTTTAGCGGCAGTTTCCTGCCGCTAAAACGGCGATAATTTTATCGCCGGTCTTGCTAATATGCCCCTACATCTGTTGTTTTCTTGTGTCAAGCTCGTAAACTCTTTATTATTCTCGAGTAAAGCTTGTTTTTTTCAGGCAGCATATAACTTTTGTCTCTCCTCCCTCATAACCAATTTCCCATTTTCTGGTTCTCCAACACTGCGAGGTCATACAAATGGCAATAGAGCTATGAAAATATGATCGCTCCACTGCAAACAAAAGTAAAAACAATGTCTTTTCAACGCCAATAGCTCTAACTTTCACAAATATGAGACCGATTGCATTGCAAATGCTTGTGTTCTAAAAGCGACTGGCAACCCAGCTTGCCCCACCACTGTTTTCGTCCTGCAATGTGTCCAAAAAACCTATATTAAATGGCAGCATGCACATATTTTAAACAATAAAGGGGCATTTTGGAGAGCAGATGCAACCTCCGCTGCAAATTGTAACACAGGAAACCAGGTTAGAATCACAGCCTCTGCTAAACATCCTGTTATTGTGGCCAAATTACTTCCATTGGTGCCTAAGTTGTTATTTAAGTCTTGGCGTCACCCTAACATATGGTGATTTGGGGCAATTGACTTTGTTTAAGCCCCATTCACTGTCAGGACTTCAGGGACTGTTAATCTAAAAGATAAGATCTTTTCGCACAGAAAAGGCAAGGTCAGTTGGGCTCCCTTCCTCCCAGGGGTGCACACAGCTATGCTTTCTATTTGGTTTAAACTCCTACACTGCACTATAATATATTTTTAATTTTAATTTTTGTTTCACTTTTGTGTGCGCAGCTACTACTTTCCAGAACACAATTTTGTCTTCTCTCCCCATTATAATACAACATTAGAAAAGTACTTTTTGATGCTATAATAAAGGGTGCACATGTTCCTTTTATTTTAATTTACATGCAGGGAGTGCTCCAAAACTAAAATGCTATTTTGCTTCATTAGCAGTAACTCTATGCAGCGCCTCTAACGCTTCTTTCCTGCTTTTTTAAAACAGCTGAAACCAAACCTAAAGCTGTAGAGCACAGAGGGCTCAGAAAAATTGCCAGCCAGAGGTCCGGAGGGAGTCTCTGGGGCTTAAAAGAATTTTTTTATATTAAAGGTGACAAAAATGGTTATACCACTTTTTATTATAACATAACTTTTTAACATTCTGCACAACATTCCCAACGCTCTACAACACGTATTAAAAGCGTTAACAAAGTCAATAGCTCTGTCTAAACACTTATAAGGCCCCAAAGGCGAGACCTATTGGCTATGCCAATGCTTGTTTAGGCAGGAGGAGATTAGGTGATTTGCCCAGGATCACAGGAGCAGGCGCCCATACTCGAACCTGTTTTCCCAGTTCCAAGTCGGCAGCTGGAGGGAGGATCTTGTTGCTGTATCTAAAGTAGCTCCTGCGCTTTGTGTGAGTGTATAGAATCTACAATTTCGAGAATGATTGCATCACAGTTAGCTAATGCATGTATAATTTGCACGCTTATGTTATGTTAAATTATATTTATAAAGCGCCAAATCACCAGAAGGTCTCTAAGCACTACAGCATAGATCAAGAGGTCGGGAATCCTTTAGTCCAACTGTACTCAGCACACAGTAGGGTAGACTTATCCAAACGCCTCAGTGAACAAAATGGTCTTAAGTTTCCTCCGGAACGGGAGTGAGATGGCTTCCTTGCGCATACTGTCCGGCATACCCTTTATAAGTGCTTTGTTGAAATTGATGTTGCATTAAGATATTTCTCTTTAACCTTTCTTTTCAAGTTTATATGGAGAGTATTGGTGCTCCACCTCCATTTTTAGCCACTCCAGGAGAACCTGCTTTAGAGTGAAAACAATGGAAGGAAGGCTTGGAAGCTTACATCGAAGCTATTGGTGGCGATGACTACACGGACAAGCGGAAATTGGCTATTTTAAAGCACTGCTTAGGTGCTGAAGGCAGACGTATCTTAAGTCATTTACCCTCAGTTTCTACTAATCTTTCAGGTGAGGAAGTTGACATTGACGTATTTGACAATGCTATCAAACAACTTGACAAACTATATGTAAAAAAAAGTTAATGAAGTGGTTGCGCGTCACAAATTCCTAAGCAGAGGTCAATTAATAAATTAATCTATTGATGTCTTTGTCAACGATTTGAGAATCTTGGCTGCCAAATGTAATTATTCCTCATTTCATGATCAAATGGTACGTGATCAAATGGTGCATAAGGTGGCTGATGTCAAGTTACAAGAGAAATTATTATCTGCTGAGGATTTTACTCTTAACAAAGCCATTGATATTGCTCATTGTTTTGAAGACATGAAATTAGGCATGAAAGAATTGTCAGAGAAGAATGCTGCTGGCGTTCATTTAGTTAAAAAGACTAACTCTGATGAAACTATTAATAGCAAATTTAAGAGTAAGGTACTTACTTCTTATCCTAATCAGGAAAGAAAAGAATATGTATGTTTCAAGTGTGGGATTCCAGGTCAGCTGGCCAATGACAAAAGATGTCCTGCTATTGGTCCAGTGTGTAAATATTGTAAGATAAAGGGACACTATGCTAGGATGTGTAAGAACAAAAACAAATTTAGGAGCAAAAGTATAGATATTAGAAACCAAAACACAGATCAGATTAAGGAGGTCAATTGCGACTTCGAAGAGGAAGAATTTCTTTTAACCGTTTGTGAAATCAATGAAAATGGGAAGGATGCCCCTTTTTGCACAATCTTAATTGGTGATAAAGAAGTTAGAGTTATGGCAGATTCTGGTGCCAGGCATACCCTTATTGGTGATGAATGGTTAAAAGAGTTTCCAGATGTACACTTATCTCCTCCTAATATCAAATTTGTGGGGTATGGGAAGAAGCCCATCGAAGTTTTCAATCAATCAGGGGATTATAGAGCCCGCTACTCACCCGTGAGGGTTTCAAGGCGCTGGGGGGGACAGCTCCGCGATCAGTACAAGAGCCAGGTCTTGAGGTTCTTCCTGAAGGTGTGCAGAGTGGGGGAGCGTCTGATGTTGACTGGGAGCTCGTTCCAGGTCTTAGCTGCGACGTAGGAGTTGGTTCTTCCGCCTGCTCTGGTTCTGCGGATGCGTGGGGTCTCGGCCAGGGCGAGGTCGGTGGAGCGGATGTTCCTTTTGGGTACGTGGAAGGAGACTCTTTCGTTGAGGTATTTGGGTCCGATGTTGTGGAGGGATATGTTGTGGAGGATTTTTCAACACTAATCTTAGTGTTAAAGGCAAGTCCATTTCTGCAAAACTGTATGTTGCTAAAGAAGGTTCCTGTCTTTTGGGTTGGCCTCAGCAAAGGGACCTAATGATCACTCTTGATCCCAACCATCCCGATCAGGTGCTAGGTTACTCAGATCTTATTCTTCATGTGGATAATGATCCAGCAACTGAGTGGGAGAAGATGTTTCCCAGTGTGTTTTCTCCTCATTTGGGTTTTCTTAAGAATTTTGTTCACAAGATTATTCTTAAAAATAATGCCATACCCAGGGTACATAAAGTCAGGAGCGTTCCTTTACTCCTAAGAGATGCTAAGAGATGTTAGAGAGATTATGTCAGCTTGATGTTATTGAGGAAATTGAATCCTCCGAATGGTTATCCCCTGTCGTTGTCGCATACAAACCCAACGGGAAGGTTAGATTATGTGTCGATTTGAGAGATCTCGATGACAATGTGTGGGTGGACAGATATCCCCTTCCTAATATTGGGGAGATGTTTGTCAAACTTAAAGGGGCTTCAGTATTTTCGACTTTAGATCTGTCAAATGCCTATCATCAAATTGCCTTACATGAAGATAGCAAACAATATACCTCTTACATTACTTCTGAAGGTGCTTTCAGGTACAAAAGGATGCCATTTGGTTTAATATCTGCATCTTCTGTCTTTCAAAGGGTTATGCACAAATTATTTAAAGACATGAAGAAAGTGTTGTACTTTCAGGACGATATCCTGGTCTTTGGGTCCAATTCACAAGAGCATACTGAAATTTTACACAAAGTTCTGTCTATTCTACAGGATAATGGTTTGACCTTAACAAAGGAAAAATGCAAATTTGGCGTATGTTCAGTGGATTATTTGGGTCATTCCATTAGTAAAAATGGTATTTCTCCAAAACAAAATTTGATCAAAGCCATTGAGGAGGCTCCTGAGCCTCAAAACAAAGACCAACTTAGATCTTTTTTAGGTCTAGCAGAGTACTACGCTAAATTTATTCCTGTATTTTCCGACAAAACAGTCCATATGAGAAATTTGATGAAAAAGAACTAATTGTTTTTATGGGATGACAATTGTGCCTGTGAGTTCAAACATTTAAAGAAATGTATATTGTCTGCCCCTGCATTGGCCACTTTTGACACTGCTTGTGATTCTGTTATTGTTTCCGACACCAGCAATGTTGGCATAGGTGCTGTCCTAATGCAAATCCAGAAGGGACACTTGGTCACAATTGCTTTTGCATCCAGGCCATTAAGAGATGCTGAACATAAATATTCCACCTTCGAAAAAGAAACCCTTGCATGTTGGTGGGGCATTGAGTATTTTCGGAAATATGTTTATGGCACTGTTTTTAGGGTAAGGACAGATCATCGCCTCTTGTAGATTTATTTACAACAAAAGGTTGTGGTAAGGCAACTCCCAGAATTGCCAGATGGCAATACAAGTTACAAGATTTTCATTTCAAGGTCGAATATATTCCTGGTGTAAAGAACATTCTGGCTGACTGTTTAGCAAGGTTACCTGTGAAGGATGATAACGTTGTTGAGGATGATGTAGATCCGGACAGAGTTGTTTCTATCTGTGAAGTATCCAAGGGTTGCATCAAGGAAGATCAATGGATATTATCGTGTGGTAAGGATGTGAACCTCAAAGAGGTTGTGAGTTTTGTCAAAACTTCGTGGCCCAGGAAAGCTGACGTTACACAAAATCTGCGCCCCTTCTTCCAAGTGGCACAGGAATTGTCTCTTCAGGACGATGTTTTAATGAGGGGTCAGCAACTTGTTGTGCCTGATGATCTTAAGCAAATTATTTTGGACATGGCTCATGAAGGTCACCCTGGTATGACCAGTATGAAGAGGAGAATCAGGAGCGAAATCTGGTGACTGCTATGGATAGGTGTATCGAACGCAAGGTCAGATGTTGTGTCGAATGTTGTGTCAGTGACAAATCACAAAAGACTGTTACGTATGAACGTCTTCCTGTTTCAAGGCCATCTCGTGCCTGGGAGTGTGTGTCTCTCTATTGCTGGTCCTATGTTTTGGTCCCAATCCATTATATGCCATTGTCCTTGTTGGCCAGTTATCCAAGTGGCCTGATGTTAAGCTGGTCTCTCAAATCACTTCGAGGGTTGTTATTCAGTTTTTAAATGAGGTTTTTGAAAGGGAAGGCTTTCCTGAGTTGTTGCTTACTGACAATGGTGTGCAGTTAACATCTGTTGAAATGAAGGAATTCCTCGAGTGTCATGGTATTGTACATAAGCGCTCGTCTGTCTATTACCCCCAGAGCAATGGTATGGTGGAAAGGTGGATTAGAGGGTTAAAAGAAGGTTTACAGCTGGCAATTAGTAATGGGGAGAATTGTCATCAAGCCATCAAGGAGTTACTTTGGAGTTACAGAAACACACCCAGGTGTGATGGTGATTTGTCTCCTTTTGAAAAAATAAGGGGTAGGAAGAGTGTGTGTAGTCTGAGTCAGGGATGGATGAGAAATTTAGGGTGTAGAGAGGAAGACAAATGCAAAGCTGGTGATGGTAATCCGAGTAAGCCTTCAGTGTCTCCTTTGAAAGTTAATGATTGGGTGCGTGTGAGGAAGGGGAGATTGGTGAAGTCTGGTGAGTCTAGGTGTTCGTCTCCTTTGAAAGTTGTCAGAGTTGGTCGGCAGGTTGTTGAACTTTCTGATGGGAATGTGTGGAGTCTATCCAAAGTTACTAAAGTTCCTCAATGGTTATGGCCTGTCGATGATAACCATGGACCCAAGTCTGTGCGGAATCCCAAGTTGTCGGATGATAAGGTAAATTGGCGGAACAGTTCCGTCATCAATCCGGAATCTTGCAAAGGCATCAGGTTCAAAGACAGAGACAACGTCCATCATGGTGTAAAGATTATTTCTTGGGTATGTAAATTAAGGGGTGCTCTTACCCAATATTTTGTGTGTGCACTTGACATTTGTATTATGCTGTTTCTTTTCTTATTGTTCTAATTCCAACGTTTGTATTTATTTTGTTAACGGAGGGGTATGTGTGGTGTTCTGTTGTTCTTGGGTGGAATCTGGAACACGGAGTGCGTGGTCCAGATTCCATAGAAGGGCGGTTGGCCCAGGCTTGATGAAGGAGCTACTTCCCATTG
Organism: Calotriton arnoldi; assembly: GCA_963921515.1. Classification (NCBI taxonomy): domain Eukaryota; kingdom Metazoa; phylum Chordata; class Amphibia; order Caudata; family Salamandridae; genus Calotriton; species Calotriton arnoldi. Next base: position 1,904,319 of record CAWUFW010002878.1, on the reverse strand, counting down.
CTCTCAACTAAATAAACTTACCTGAAACGTCTCACTAAATTCTGTCATCTGTACCGGAGGACTTTACACAGCCTCCTTCTGCAAATCCCGACACTGCTCTCATGCTGCAGATGAGCAGCATGAGAGCAGCGCCAGGATTGGCTGGAACGGGCTGCCTCAATGCTCCAGTAGACCATGGGGGCCTGTGCCTGCTCCACACCTAGCCGTCTTAGACAGCTAGGTAGAGAGGTTTAAAGTGTGCTTGTCAGGCTGGCCATCGTAAGACAAGCAGACAAAGTGACATGCACGGTGTAAACTGGTGGAGTGAGCACCACTCCCCTGCTACCAGTCAGCAGCAGCCCTGCCCCTAAATACTGCTGGGAGCAGTGAAAAATAAAACTGTATTTCATTTTATTACCGTTTTTTTTTTCACTTTGATGCACTGGCAGCAGGGGGGCGATGCTGATTCTATTCTGTAGTTTTTGTATAGCGCATTGCCACCCGAAGGCCTCCCAGCGCTTCTTGCAGCTACGAATTAATGGCCCGATGTGACATTATTTCTTGAATAGCTGGGTCTTCAAGACTTTTCTGAATGGGAGTTGTTGTTCCAATTGACGAGCTGCTAAGGGAGAGCGTTCCAGAGCTCGGGTCCCAGAAAGCACGTGGAGCGTCCACCTCAGCGTGATCTCCAAATCCTGGGGACCTTTAATAGGTGGGCAGAGGCTGATCTTAGATGCCTACTGGGTGCATAGGGGGAGGCCAGTGAGCGTAGTAGTGGGAGACCTCTGCTATTTATCGCCCTGTGAATGATGCATAGAGACTTAAACTACACTCTGCGCTCCCCTGGAAGCCACCCGCTGATCACAACAAATCAGTGCTTGGAGTGGAAAAATAAAAGTGCAGGTGCTCTATTTTTGAGTATCTGTTTGCTAGTGAGAAGTGCTAGTATTCTCATTAAAAGTATTGCATCTCTGCCACAAAATGAAGGTAGTCTTCCTTTCAAATAAAAGAAGTGCAGGCACTTAGTAGCAGATGGTACCTGCTCATTTAAAGCACTAAGAAATACAATACTCTCTAGCCATGCAACATCCCACAGTGTAGTGTGCTACCCGCCCACAGAGGTGCTTGAGTCCCCCCCCCCCCCCCACGAAGAGAGGAGCATGAAACGCTATATAAATGCTGTACTACAATACATGCTCATAGCTGCAAATCACATGAAATTGTCGAGCGGTGGACATGTGAATCTGTTTGTTGGATTGAATACGATATAGGAAGGACAGAGGAAGAAGAGTCTAGACAGTGTTCTTTGGGAAATCACAGTAGTAAAAAGATGTTTGGGATGAGTCAAAGGAGGGCTAGACGTGGGAAGAGTTTAGAAAGGGTTCTTAGGAGAGGTCATAGTGGTACAATGAGGTTTGTGACAAGTCAGAGAGTTGAGGTAGAGGATACATTGAAAGAGGTATAGGATGAGACATAGAGTAGTGAATTGGAGAGAGCTGAAAGTTTTTTGTTTTTTTATACATTTATTTACGTTTTTATCCTACAGTAGGAGTAGAGTAACAAATATATAGATACATAACTACATAGAAAGGAATACATATATATGTAAAATAATAAAGAGATATAACGTTGTATTATATAAAGTCCCTATGTACATGTTTGGATAAATAGTTAGAAATTCTGACTTTCAAGTGCTGCTGTACATAAAGCGTTTTTATGTTTTCTTGTTTTTGTGGGAAATTAAAAAAAAAATATTTAATCATTTCTTTCTTTATAGTTATGTTATATTTTCCCAATATTTCAATAGTGACGCACGTAGAGATACATTTGATATTATCATATTTACACACTGTGATGGATAAAATAAAACAGAGAGTCATAAGCATATAATCAAATAACTTATCACATATTGTGATGGATAGGTAGAATGTGATCCAGTCGAAAGCAGTACCCTCTATACTGGCTACATAGACTCTTTGGATTGGAGTGTCATGGTCAACTATGTCGAAGGGAGCTGAGCGGTCCAAGAGAAGTAGTGCAGTGACTCCCTTCCAGGGCAATAAGGTGCAGATTCTGTGCCTCTTCCTGGGCGGAATCCTGTTTGCAAGTCGGAAAGTATGGAGTTATCTTCATTGAATTGTGACAACTGGGTGAATGATACTTTTTTATCAGTTTGCCCAGGAAAGTTCCATTTGTAATCGGTCTGTAGTTGTTGGAGTCATGTGGGTCCAGGTTTGTTTTCTTTAACATTGGGTGTATGTTTGCCTTTTTAAGTCATCTGGAAAAACTCTTGTAGTTAAAGAATTATTGAGTGTTGTTCTGACTGGTGTGGCATTCGAGGTGGTTAAAAGAATGTTCTTGAAGATTTGTGGTGGACAAGGGTCAGAATGGCAGCGGTTGGCCTACATGCTTTGACAAGATCCATAAATTCAGTTTCTGATAGTTGTTTGAAGGAATTTAGAGGCTGGAATAGACTTTTCTTGGAGGGGATTGTTGGAAATGAGTTGACTCTGGTGGTTTTCTTTTGTTTTAAATAGGAGTCCAACATGTCTGCTATGGTTGTGTAATTATTAGCCAGTTTGTCACTAAATTCTTAAGAAATGGAATGAGTTCTTTCTGTGCATTTAGGTTTGCGGAATTCAGTGAGCATTTTATAAAATTCTTTATTTGCACATTTAGCATTTTGAATTTTGTTTGAATAGTACCTTTTTCGACAGTTGACTTGTATATTCTGTTAAGTTTGTGTAAGTGAAGTTTGTCTTGATTATTTGATTTTAGCCGGGTGCGTTGCAGCTTCGCAATTTGCCGTTTTATCTTTTTTTTAGATCTGCATTCATCCAAGGTGCTGGTTTTCTTTTGTCTTGTTTTTTTGTTTTTAGTGGTATTAGGATATCAAAATCTTTCTGGAGCCACTGATAGTCTTTGAACGGAATTTATAGTGTCTAGATCTGCGCTGGATGGTAATTATGTTTCCAAGTATTCAAAATTGAGTTTGTTCCATGGTCAATATGTGGTAAGATGGCCTTAGGTGTTGTAATTTGTGGTGTTTTGTGTTGGAAAGCTACCAGATGGTGGTCCGACCATGCGACTGGAGTAATCCTTCGAAAGGTAACTAATTCTTGATTTGCAAAAACATCTAGGAGGGGTCTAGTGATGTATGTGGGTTTGTGGACGATCTGATGTAGGTTCAGTGTGTCTTAGGCCAGTAATGCAAGTTCTTGGATTGGGGATATTGGTTTTGTCAAACCATACGTTTAGGTCACCAAGGATGCAAAGGCTGGAATGTAGTGTCATAAGGTTTGAAACTGAGTCTAGAAAGTGTCTGGGAATGTTGCATTGCTAGGTGGTGGTCTGTTAATAAGGAGGAAGTTAGTTACACCTTGGGATGAGGTCCACACAACCTTGTATGGAAATGTTGTCAGCTTTGGTGAGATTTATTGTTTTTTTTTTTTTTATATAACAGCTAGTTTGCCTCCTCTTTTGCCTATTTGATTTTGTGTGACAATTTGATAGCCTGGAGGAACAGCTTCATGCAACACTGAAGACGTGTCACCTGCCAACCACGAATCGGTTATGAAGAATGTCAGGTTGTTTGTCAGTGAGTAGGTCATAGATGTGGTGCTTGTTTTTAGAGCGTAATCGTGCATTTTGTAGTAGGCAGGCAAGAGATCGTGTTTTGGTGGTGGTGTGACTTTGTTTTCTAGAAGAATAAGCAATATTCTGTGACCTAGTAGCAGGTGTATTATTAGTGTTGGTATTAACTGTATCAGGATAGCACTAGTGTGGTTTATCTACATCGTAATCGTCGTTCAGCAGGCTTAGAAGGCATTTTGTTGGGTCGGTGTGTGCAGGTGGTGGAGATGGTGGTTGTGAGTTAGTTGGTGGGCTGTGTTGTTTTTGTAGAGTAGTCTTGTTGTGTAAGAGACAAGGGGATGCAAAGTTGTGAAGAGTGTTTTTTTTTCTTTTTTGAGTCTGGTTAGGGTGGAAGGTGTATGGGTTAGGAGTGGTGGTGCAGCTCATGTTGTAAGGCTCTAAACTGTGCAAAGGATGAGAGGCAGGTGAATGAATGTGGGGTTAGGATATTTGTGGTAGGTGTTGGTGAAGATAGAAAATTTGGGAGTAAAGTTGGTTTAGGATGTATATTACAAAAGTAGTCATGTGGGTGAGAGTCTGTGTGTTTCAATATTTGTGATGAATGTAGTATGAAATTGTGCGGGTGAGATATTGATGCGAGTGTTCTGTTTTTGTGGAGTAGAGAGGTGAGATATTGATGTAGTGAATTTCTGTGAAGGATTTGGGTGTAAAGTGATGTTGGTGAGTGGAAGTTGAATGGTAAAGGGGGTGGTGATGTGTGTTGGAGGGCAGTGTATGTGGTGTGTGAGATGAGATGGGCAGGGGTTATGAGTGAGGCAGAAAGAGGTAATATGTGTGGTGGAGTGTAAGGTGGTTGTGTGTTTTTGGTAAAAGGAGAAGGAAAGCGTTAGTGGATGATATGAGCGATGGTTGAATATACGGTTGGTGGTGATGGAAAGGGGACTGTTAGGAGTAAGTAGAGGGAAGAGCTGGGGTTGTGTATTAACAGGGAGTGTGTGTGTTTAAAGGGATTAAGGATATATATAATTTGGGGTTTTGTTGTGATATGCAGATTTAGCGCAAACTCGACCCGAAGGTACTGGTGCGCATTACATGATCACCAGTTACGTTACACAAGGACACCACGAGATTAAGTGATTCGCCCAGAATCACAGGGTTTGAGCCTTGGCGTCGGCTTAGCATCCTGTTTCCCGCCTCCAAAGTCGGCAGCTCTGGCCCCACGGCCACATCCTGGATGTGCCAAATATCTTTTAGGCCAGTTTCAAAGACTGCAAAACGCACCCGCACATTTACTTTTATGGTTACGTACATAGGAGCACTAAAACATTAGCTAGCCATTAGAAAATGATTGGTTTTTAAAGGGGTGTATATCATTTATTGTGCAATTTACAGAAAGTCCCCAAGCTGCTTCAGTGGCGAGTTTGGACACACTGCCTCAGAGAGGAAACTTCTCTCGGTGATGCCCAGGTCAGGGAGCTGAGTTGTGCCCGGCCAACCAACAACAGCCTCCAGGGGCCAGCTAATCATTTTGAAAGCATTGGAAGATAACCTGTCTTTCAAAAGATATTTAACTGAAGTAGTCAAGGTTTAAAGAAGAGCGAATTCCACCGCAGTCCAGTGTTGTATGCTTTTGCAGTGCTAGTTTCTTAGTGCCAAGATGCCATAGCGGTCATAGTATACACACTATATCTCATGTTATGGTAATTCGAATATATAGTTGCTACTATATATAGCACAGCTATATATTCTGATTACCATAACATGATACTATCAGCAGAAATATAGGTTTTAAATTGACTATGCAAGCTTAATAGGTGTGCCATATACGGTCATGTCCCTGTAAAGCATCTGTTGATAGCCTATCGATATGAGGGCATGCCCTGTAAAGCATCAATGCGTGAGCATGTCCCTGTAAAGCATCCGTTGATGGGTGATCAATATTTGGGCATGTCCCTGTAAAGCATTTTTTTTTTTTTTTTTTTTTTTAATGAGTTTTATATAGCGCTGGCTAGACCCGGAGGTATCACAGCGCTTTACATGAGGTTCCACATTGTTACAAAGTTACATCAGGTACAAGTTACATTAGTTTCTAAAAACATAAAAGAGCATAGAGGATGAGATAAGGAGCGTGGAAGGGTAAAGGGGGTCAGGTAGAAGGGTAGGAGGGAGGTATGGCGGTGAGACGAAGGAAAGTTTGCCCAAAGTCCGGCTGGGTAGGTGACGGCTGAGGAGTGAGTCCACAGCCCATCTCCTCTATAGCTAACAAGGTAGCTCCACCGGGCATCAGCCAAAGTGCTAGGTCTCAACGGTCGATAGCAAGTTCACAGTTTCAATGTCCTGGTAGGTGAGACGGATGGGGGATAAGCAGTGGGTCTGGACGATGTCCAATTTTGTCTAAGTGTAGTAGCTCATCGTGATAAAGGACCATTCTGGCGGCCATCTTAGGGTCAGGCAAGAGATTCTGTCCCTGGTTTTCCATTCGGCCAGTCCCCATTTTTAACATTTCCCTTTGAATTCTCAGGGGCCCCTAGTGTATTAGCGCCGCTTTTTCAGGTGTCTCCTAGATCACTCACCCTATTCTCGATGGGGGACCTCGTTAGACGCCATCTTGAAGGGTGAAAATTGGAGCGATGTCGCCATGTTAGTGATCGTGCTGTCTGGTGGAAGTGAACATCAAAGAGGATGAGCGAGTCCACTGACCGTCAGAGTCAGGGGCCGTTCGGCGGTTGGTTGAAGAATGGCACGATGCTCAGGCGTCGGAGACGCGGCCGCGAAACAGACAGAGAGGACATGGCAAGTGTCCCTTGCGGTGGGAAGGGCGCAGGTTCAACGACGTCAGGGGTTGTGCGGAGGCATGGGGGCAGACCAGGTCCTGCCGCCTCGTCAGTCTCACGACCGGACATAATCACCCCAACTGGCTCGTCTAGCCATAGCCAGCGTCATAGGGAGGGAGAGGCAGAGGGCTGTGCAGAGGGGAGCCTCGGCTCAGATTCCGTAGTTCCGGCGGCGGTCCGCGCAGAAAAGGCTCCTCACGGCGGTAGGCAAACAGAGGTGCTCGCACCCGCAGCCCAGCTAGTGGTGGAGCACGATGAAAGGGCCCATGCAGGTGGCCAGCGAAAAAGAACAAGCCCAGGCACCAGTAGCCCTGCCAGTGGGGGCAACAAGGGAGAACCTCTCTCCGACGCCCCTCATTGCCCGCAATGTTGGTGAAAAAGGCGACGGGGGGGGGTGGGGATCACGTCCCAGCCCAAGAGAACGCTAGACCAGCAATGGGGTGGCGTGTCTGACGATGGAAGCAGCTTCGTCTCCGTGCATATGGTGGTGAAGGAGTCGTATTCCGAAGCGACGAGGCAGGTGCGTCAGGTTGCCAGAGGACGGCTCGTAGGGCACTGTCCTGGCGAGGAGTGGCGAGGCCAGCGAGTTGAGGGAGCGTCGGGTCGCTGGGGGTCGTCTCCGAAGGTAGGATAACTCTGCAGGCGTAGTCCGATGTTAGAGGAGTTAGGTTGTTTGAAGAATGGAGGTGGATGGTCGGGTATGCAGAGGGATTTCTACCGATTTGGTAATCCCTGACCCGGGAGCAGTAGGGGAGAGCTCCTACCCGGCGGCCATTTTGACTAAGTCATCCGTTGATAGGTGATCGATATGTGGACATGTCCATGTAAAGCATCCATTAATAGGTGATCAATATTTTGGCATGTCCCTGTAAAGCATCTGTTGATAGGTGATCGATATGGGGGCATGGCCCTGTAAAAAATCTGTAGATAAGTGATCAATATGTGGGCATGTCTCTGTAAAGCATCTGTTGACAGGTGAACAATACGTGGGCTTGTCCCTGTAAAGCATCTGTTGGTAGGTGATCAATACGTGGGCTTGTCCCAGTAAAGCATCTTTTGACAGGTGATCGATATGTGGGCATGTCCCTGTAAAACATCTGTTGATAGGTGATCAATGGGTGGGCATGTCCATGTAAAGTATCTGTTGATAGGTGATCAATATTTGGGCATGTCCCTGTACAGCATCTATTGATAGGTGATCAATGGGTGGGCATGTCCCTGTAAAGCATCTGTATAGAGGTGATCAATATGTGGGCATGTTCCTGTTAACCATCTGTTCATAGGTGATCCATATGTGGGCATGTCCCTGTAAAGCATCTGTAAAGAGGTGATCAATATGTGGGCATGTTCCTGTTAAGCAACTGTTCGTAGGTGATCCATATGTGGGCATGTCTCTGTTAAGCATCTGTTCATAGGTGATCGATATGTGGACATGTCCCTGTAAAGCATCTGTTGATAGGTGATCAATATGTGGGCATGTCCTTGTAAAGCATCTGTTGACAGGTGATCAATACACGGGGATGTCCATGTAAAGCATCTGTTGATAGGTGAACAATGGGTGGGCATGTCCCTGTTAAGGATCTGTTCATAGGTGATCAATATGTGGGCTTGTCCCTGTAAAGCATCTGTTGATAGGTGATCCATATGTGGGCATGTCCCTGTAAAGCATCTGTGGACAGTTGATCAATATGTGGGCATGTCCCTGTAAAGCATCTGTGGACAGTTGATCAATATGTGGGCATGTCCCTGTAAAGCATCTGTTGATAGGTGATCAATGGGTGGGCATGTCCCTGTAAAGCATCTGTTGATAGGTGATCAATGGGTGGGCATGTCTCTGTAAAGCATCTGTTGATAGGTGATTAATGGGTGGGTATGTCTCTATAAAGCATCTGTTGATAGGTGATTAATGGGTGGGTATGTCCCTGTAAAGCATCTGTTGATGGGTGATCAATGGGTGGGCATGTCCCTGTTAAGCATCTGTGGACAGGTGATCAATGGGTGGGCATGTCCCTGTAAAGCATCTGTTGATAGGTGAAAAATGGGTGGGCATGTCCCTGTAAAGCATCGGTTGATAGGTGATCAATGGGTGGGCATGTCCCTGTTAAGCATCTGTTGATAGGTGATTAATATGTGGGCATGTCCCTGTAAAGCATCTGTTGATAGGTGATCAATGGGTGGGCATGTCCCTGTAAAGCATCGGTTGATAGGTGATCAATGGGTGGGCATGTCCCTGTTAAGCATCTGTTGATAGGTGATTAATATGTGGGCATGTCCCTGTAAAGCATCTGTTGATAGGTGATCAATGGGTGGGCATGTCCCTGTTAAGCATCTGTTGATAAGTGATCAATGGGTGGGCATGTCCCTGTAAAGCATCTGTTGATAGGTGATCAATGGGTGGGCATGTCCCTGTAAAGCACCTGTTGATAGGTGATCGATATGTGGGCATGTCCATGTTAAGCATCTGTTGATAGGTGATCCATCTGTGGGCATGTCCCTGTAAAGCATCTGTGGACAGTTGATCAATATGTGGGCATGTCCCTGTAAAACATCTGTTGATAGGTGATCAATGGGTGGGCATGTCTCTGTAAAGCATCTGTTCATAGGTGATCAAACTGTAGGCATGTCCCTGTAAAGCATCTGTTGATAGGTGATCAATACGCGGGGATGTCCATGTAAAGCATCTGTTGATAGGTGATCCATATGTGGGCATGTCCCTGTAAAGCATCTGTGGACGGGTGGGCATGTCCCTGTAAAGCATCTGTGGACGGGTGATCAATGGGTGGGCATGTCCCTGTAAAGCATCTGTTGATAGGTGATCAATGGGTGGGCATGTCCCTGTAAAGCATCGGTTGATAGGTGATCAATGGGTGGGCATGTCCCTGTTAAGCATCTGTTGATAGGTGATCGATATGTGGGCATGTCCCTGTTAAGCATCTGTTTATAGGTGATCCATATGTGGGCTTGTCCCTGTTAAGCATCTGTCATGGGTGATCCATATGTGGGCTTGTCCCTGTAAAGCATCTGTTGATAGGTGATCCATATGTGGGCATGTCCCTGTTAAGCATCTGTTGATAGGTGATCGATATGTGGGCATGTCCCTGTAAAGCTTCTGTTGACAGGTGTAGGAAAGTAGGATCTGCTACTATGGTTACCCCCACTTTTTGCCTGGTGCTAAGCTGTATTTGCTAGTCTGACTGGGATCCTGCTAATCAGGACCCCAGTCTATCTGCTTTCTCCCTAAATTGTTGTGTTCAGTACTTGGGTACACCCTAGATTGGATACTTGGGTACCCTTATAAGTCCCTAGTATATGGTATCCATGTACCCAGGGCATAGGTACCCCAGAGGTCTCCCATGGGCTGAAGCATGTATTTTGCCACCCATGAGAGACCATTCAAAAGGGAACTACATGCCTGCCATTGAAGCCTGTGTAAGCTGGTGCTAGCACCACTTACTAAAGATATAAGTTTCCTATATCTAGGGTCACTGCACTTAAAACCTATAAGTCACCCCTCTAGCAAGCCTTTGCAATCCTGAAGGCAAGGTGCTTGGTTCTAAGTGAGAGGGTGCCCCTGCATGAGCATGACACCCCTGCAGCCTATGGAGTCCATTCTCCCGGGTTGTCAGTGAAGCAGCCATATACTATATAGAGGGGTGAGGAAAAGTGTTCTTCTGATCGGTATCATTTGTACCAGGACTCCATTGTTTTTTCATTGCCATTTCGTGTCAAACACTTCCACACGACCCACCTGGTCGTTTCTGCTGATGCCTGAGGAAATTCTAACTAACACGACAAAAACCATCTTGCAGCCTGCATTTCTGCCCAGGAACTGTCGCACACCCACCCCCCTGTTCTTTGCAGTTCGACAGAAAACCATGAGACACTCTACGCCCTGTGTAAATGATTTGTTTCCCATCTCCTGCTCCCTGCCTGGTAAACATCCTTGACACCGTGATCAGGTTATCTGGACAATGGTCTGACTGCTGGGCCTTGATCAGGGTGATTGGACAATGGTTTGAATGACCGAGCTTTGATCAAGCTGATCGAACAATGACCTGAATGACCGTGCTTTGATCAAGCTGAGTGAACAATAATTTGAGTACCAAGCCTTGATCAGGTCACCAACTACAAACACCGTCTGGATCTGGTTATCAACTGCAAGCACTGCCCTGATTGAACAATGGACTAACAGCCAAAAGACTGGAATGAAAAAGTATAAAAGGCTTGTAAGCTGCGGAGTAAAGCAGCAGCCTCCTCTGTCTTGTTTCTAACGAGCTTGGGACTCTGTTCCATAGCCCGGGCTATTTGAATAAATCTGGGTTCCTCCTGCAGACGAAGGCTCCTGTGTCTCCTCTTACAACGTATGAAGGGTATGGAAGACTTGGGCAATTCCCCGCCGCCGAGACCCAGTGAGTGGGTTATTCCGGTTCTTCAAATGGCGCCCGAACAGGGACTCCACGAGTACGAAGGTCAGGCCCGGTGGATGTGAGGAGGTGCACGGAGAGACTCCGACGGAGGCGCCCTACCCGAGGGATTCTTGCAATCCGGTAAGCCGAACGACTCGCCGCGCTGTTCCTCCCCACCCGGTCTGGGCCACATGACCGCGTCCTCGCTGGAGTCCCCTAGCAAATAATTTCTGGAGCAGGACACAGCCCTACGTCTGCAGAAGAGAACTATCCCTGTAAGGTAAGGGTGGACTGATCACCCACCAAGTCTGTATGATTCTGCTGTTATTGACCTTTGCAAAAGCCAAGCAGGCGAGGTGAATTTTAAAACCCGCCGGTGTCTGTTACCTATTTACAAGCATGCCAGTCAGTAGTAAGTTCAAGAAATTATGTTGTTGTATGTGTACGCAGGACTCCCAGCTGGAGGCGGCTTGTCCGCTTCCTCCAGAAGGGACCCCTGGCCATACGATGTATGTTAAACATGGCCCTTCTGCCATAATGTTTTCCTCATTCTGGGTAAAATATACGAAACAAAGTAACGCGGAATTACAGTGGCCACTTTTCGGCTCCTTTAATTCCCAAGTTCTCACCAACTTAGAGGAACAATTAATGAAAAGAAAACGCGCCCGTCTATGTTTGAATCTGTCCGATTTTGGAGGAAAGAGATAGAGCAGAGAGCTAGAAAGCAGAAGGCTCAAGAAAGAAAACAGGAACGCATGTCAATGGCCGACCACGCCAGAGTAAATTTGCAAAATCAAATGACAAAATCGGTAGAAATAGCCAACAGGGAGCATGGGGCCCGGGTACAAAAATGCTATCCAGCTCGTGAGGAGAAAAGAAAGGGCCATATGGATGGGGGAGAAGAAGGTGATTCCTTGCTTGATACCATGCTAGAAAGCCCTCCTGCATATGCCCCAATGTACCCTGCCCTGACGCCTCACACCCCACATGTCCCCCGCCACCGCCCACTCCTGCCCCCACTGCCCCTCCTACTGTTCTTCCTGTCACACCAACCCTCCCGATTTTTCCTATGACACCGACCACGCCCGCTAACCCTGTCCTCACTGCGGGAATGACAACAAGTCTCCATCCGCCCAACCCCTGCGGCTTTACCCCTACCCGCCCTTTTCCTACTTCCCCGTGGTCTACAGTTAAACAGGATTTATATAAAATGTTCAATTCCCCCCGACTGGCCTCCTTGCGCTCTGCAGTCAGCTTTTCGTCCCTTCGAGAAAATGACCTACAGAAGCAACAGTGTGAATGTTGGATAAAGAACGGAATATTTATGCCTTTAAAGACATATGGTCCACCTTTTCCCAGTGGACGATTATGGAACAGACCACCTGGGCTGAATACATGTGTACGCTGGTCATGCAAAAATTTGAGAATGCGCTTATGCAGATACCCACTGGATTAATGGACCTTAGGTCACAAATAAGAAGAGGCGATGTTCAGGGAGAGGGGATGTTTGGTGCTGTGTCTGCTTTAATGGCTTACCGTGATATGACCGCTTTTTCCAACACCCCTCTAGAGACAGCTATGCCAATGAGAGAGGCGGCCTCTGTCTTTGTTAACGCACTTACCGATGCCCAAAATAATGGCCGAGGGCTGTTGAGGCACACTGGCGCAGGCTTTGGGTTCATGTTCCTTGGAAAGGTCAGAAGTAATGCAGTTAAAAGAACAATTACCAGATCCCCGGAAGAATCCGGCTGCCTTTACAGAGAATTAGGTCAGATTATATCTGCAGGTACTCTCGTTCTTGAGGATATGGATTTACTTTTTGGTACGGTTGTCCCCACTGAAATTTGGGACAAGATTCGACATACTGATCATGAAGTGGCGTTGGGAGGTAAATGGGCTGACCTAGAAGCTATGGAAGAAGCAAGGGTAGGAGGGACTAAACCAGAAGCTGCCATCCTGACTTTGCCCGGTAAAATAATAACGTTTATGGAAAACACTTTTGCCGGAAACTGTCATTAACTGGGATAAAATAAACGCCTGTAGGCAGCGAAAAGATGAGAATGTGGCTGACTTCTTTACCCGTTTTGAGACAGAATACAAGGGACATAGTGGTTTGGATCCCCGGACCCCAGGTTCTGGCCCAGTGTTTGTCGATAAGTTTGTCAGCAACTTGCTTCCTGAGATTTCCACCAGGCTTAAGAAAGTTGAAAGTACGTGGTCTGCCCAAACTATGACTGGTATCTTGGCTATGGCACAATATCATGAGAATAGGGAGAATGAAGATAGAGACAAGGAAAGTAAGAAGGTTAGGGGATCTTAAGACTCAAGGCACTTCTGCAGCAGGCTTACCCTCCCCGAGGTCCCGATGCCCGCGGGAATTTCAGACCTCAACCCCAACACCCTCCGAGGGCTCGCCAGTCTACCCTCCAGCCCTCAACATACGGGAGCCCTCCAAACAGATCAGTGTGCTTATTGTAAGGGGTACGGCCATTGGATAGACGAGTGTCCCGTGTTAGCTGAAAACATCCGAACAGGGAAGACTCGGCCTCGCGCTCCCAGGGAGGGAAGGCCGACTAGGGACCATGGCCCGCCCCATCCACAGGATAAAGAACGTAGGCCCAGGGATCACGTTCCCGTCCGGCACGCGCCCGGCCAATAGGTTTGATGGGTACGAAGCAACACGCACTTATTACAATGATGATTATGACGAAGTTGATGAGATAGGGTCCTACCAAGCATAGGACAGCCAGGAAAGGGGTATTACCAGAGTGCAAATTCCAGTGGATCAAAGGGGCCCGTATGTTCAAATGTCAGTTGTGGGGAACGATCAGAATTTTCTTTTGGATACTGGGGCCACCAGGTCTTCTATTGCACGCTCTGTCAGTCCCGGAGGCACCCCTTTCTGGTAAAATAAATGTCTCCGTGGGTTTTGCAGGAACACCTGTGACGAGCCCTGTCTCTGAACCCTCCTCTCGAAATTGGCCCTGCACATGTTGACGCTCCCATGGTCCTTACTACAGGTTGCAGTGAAAACTTGTTAGGCATGGATTTACTGAAAGCTCTGTATGCGACCATATCATGTAGTCCCCAAGGTGTATCCCTAACAATTTCTCCCACCGCAGCTTCCTATATGTATCTGTCTGGTCCCCTCCCACCAGAATTGCAGTTTTACCTTCCTCCCTCTGGGCATCATCAGACACTGATGTAGGGTGTCAAAACATATCCCCTCATGTGGTACGCATCCAGCCAGGTGCACTTCTCCCCGCCTCCGGCAGTATCGACTACCCGCGGAAGGAGAAATGGCCCTTTAACAATAATATCTGAATTAATGGACAAGGGCGTAGTGGAGGAAACACGTGGCAATATCTGTAACAGTCCCATTATTCCCGTTCTTAAAAAGACCAATGGAGATGCTCTCTCCCCTAAAATATACAGATTCGTGATTGACCTGAGAGCCCTTAACAAAATAACAATCTCCCAATATCCTGTTGTCCCCGACATTACAGCCCTCTTAACGATGGTCCCTTCTGACGCAACGCACTTTTCTGTCATAGACCTGAAGAATGCTTATTTCAGCATTCCTATACATCCTGACAGCAGACATTTTTTGGTTTCTCCCTTGGTGGGCGAAGCTTAGATTCTGCCGCGCCCCTCAAGGTTTCACCGAGAGCCCCAGTATCTATAGTCAAGCCTCAAAAGTCAACTAGATTCCTTGGAACTCCCTGATAACTCCACACTATTACAATATGTAGATGACCTCCTCATTGCTGCAAATTCTGCCCCATCATGTAAAGAAGCTACTCTCTGTTTGTTACGCCACCTTGCCCTCCATAATCACAAAGTCTCTTTAAAAAGCTTCAGTTTTGTCAAGAGAAGGTGACCTATTTAGGTCATCTCCTCTCGAAGGAGGGAAGGCAGCTCACCGCTGATCGTGTAGCCATTATCAATGCTATGACGGCCCCACGAACACAAAAGCAGGTGCGAGCCTTCATAGGCCTAACCTCATCTGTAGACAGTGGATTTCCAACCTTTCGGCCATGGTCAAACCTCTTCTTGCCCTCACCACTAAAGACATATCAGACAGTTCCTTTCCATGGACTAGAGAGCATGCGCAGGCCTTCCAAGATTTAAAGAGGGCTCTGTGTACTGCTCCAGTCCTCGGTACTCCTGATTATAGCAAGCAATTTTTTCTTTTTGTACATGAGACAGACGGCTGTGCATGCGCTGTCTTGACCCAGATGTTCGGAGGTCACCATCGGCCATGTGCCTATTTTTCAGCCACCTTAGATCCTGTTGCAAGGGCTCTCCCAGGATGCCTACGGGCGACCGCTGCGGCCGCCCTCATGGTCCGTCAGAGTGCGGGGATCGTCATGAACTCCCCTGACTCTGATGGTCCCTCATTCTGTAGATACCCTCCTTAATAACACCAAGACACAGTACCTCACTAGCGCACGACTTCGCAGGATATGAACTGACACTCTTTTCCAGCCACATTAACATCAAGAGATGCACTGTACTGAACCCCGCAACATTACTCCCACTGGAT
The DNA here is from genome assembly GCA_963921515.1 of Calotriton arnoldi. Lineage (NCBI taxonomy): Eukaryota > Metazoa > Chordata > Amphibia > Caudata > Salamandridae > Calotriton > Calotriton arnoldi. The sequence goes on along the minus strand of CAWUFW010002878.1, from coordinate 1,888,960 downwards.
ACTCAGGATGCCCGCTTAGACCCACATGACTGCATATTAAGGACAGAGGAGGAGACGAAGGGACGGGTTGACTTACAGGATACCCCGATAGCAGAACCAGAAGGTACACTATATGTGGATGGATCATGTCTCAGAGGGCCAGATGGTAACACCTCAGCCGCCTATGCCCTCACGACATTAGGACAAGTAGTAGAAACAGCCCAGATTCCGCAGTGCTCTGCTCAAGCAGCAGAATTAGTGGCCCTCACTAGAGCCTGTGAGTTAAGCAAAGGGATGACGGTAAATATTTATACTGACAGCCAATATTCCTTCGGGTGGCCCACAACTTCGGGAGGTTATGGAAAGAAAGGAATTTCCTTACTTCCCATGGGACTAAGATTCAACATGGCCCCCTAATTCACCGATTGTTAGACTCCCTGACACTCCCCAGAAAGGTGGCCATTATAAAATGTAAGGCCCATAAGAAAGTGATTGATGATGTTGGGAAGCGCAATGCCCTGGCTGATCAGACGGCCAGACAAACAGCTCTTAGAAAAAGGGAAGGAATGTATGTAGGAGGTCCCGCTAGGTGGGTGGCAGACGAGGGCATGGTTGAAAACACAGTACAGAGTGTGATCGATATTCAGTCCCATACTACTCCTGAGGAACTACGGGTGTGGAAGGAGCAATTAGCAAAGGAGGGAATTGATGGTTGCTGGGTCCGCATCGACTATGGAAAGACCATGGATGTTACCTGACAGTCATGTGCTACCAGTAGTTGACGATGGCCCATGGTCCTGCTCACATTAGTGCAAAAGGGATATGTAAACTGTTGGAACCTACATGGTACAACTCTAAGATACCAACATATGCTGAAAGGCTGGTTAAAACATGCATGATTTGCCTAATGTATAACCCAGGAAAAGGCACAGTTACTCCTAAGGGAGGATTCTCTCCTCCTACCTTCCCTTTTGAAGTCCTCCAAATAGATTACATCCAGATGGACCGATGTAACAATTTAAAATATGTCCTAGTGGTGGTCTGTACCTTCAGCCGATGGGTGGAGGCCTACCCCGTCAAAGACTGCACCGCTATCACTACCGCCAAAATGCTATTAAAAGAGTACCTCCCACGATTCGGTTTGCCCCGCTTGGTCTGGAGTAACAACGGGACACACTTTACGGCTCAAATTATGGAATATATCTGTACAGCATTGGGTATAAAACAAAAATTTCATGCAGCTAACCACCCCCAGTCAGCAGGTCTAGTGGAGTGTGTACAATGGCATCCTAAAAACTAAAATGGCCAAAATAGTAGCCGAGACAGGTGTCACTTGGGCTGATGCTCTGCCCTTGGCCCTATTGTCTACAAGAACAACAGCCCACACCAGGATAGGGCTATCCCCCATGAGATTGTGTTCGGGAGGCCTGCCAATGTATGGGGTGTCCCGCGGCCTAAGAAACTGTCTGATGTTGAATACCCTGTATTAACTGGATTACCTGTACAGTCTAACTAATACCTTTCGTACTCTTTATCACCAGGTGCATGAGGCCATACCTGACAAAAGCGAGGGCCCAGGACACGTTATCCAACCTGGAGATTGGGTCTTAGTAAGAAATTTTCAACGGACTAAGAGCCTCGAACCCCGCTGGACACAGCCCCGTCAGGTGTTGCTGGCCACCCGCACCGCCGTGAAAGTAGAAGGTCGGAAGAATTGGGTGCATTCGTCCCACTGTAGGCGTGTGCCTCTGCCCCTCCCCTATGATCAGTGGGTGAGGGAAGGACAAGGAGACTCAGAAACAGTCCCGACGTTTGTCCCATTCAGCGATGCCAGACTGCATTTACATCTACGGAAGCAGAGAGTGACAGCATACTGAAAGGAAGGGTGGAACCCTCCCTTAACTCTGCTCAACGTCCAGAACAATTGTTTCCCGACCATACTGACTCTACTTCCGACCGATATAACTTGCGCCCCGAGGGAAGGCTTGCCTTTGACTTCGCCAAGTGCCTATAGGCTGTAGGGCTGTGATCTCCCGACCGAGAGTAGTGCGGGTGTGTCAGACTAAGGTACGCCATAGGGCTCTTGGCACCTGCGCCCAGTGAAGCAACCACCAATCACAGACAGCCACTAGAGGTCCCTGGCTTAGCACAATGGCTGCCGTCCAAAACACTCGAATCCAGAAACAATATGTCAGTCTCCGACATAGTAAATGCTTCATGGCCACCGTGGTGACGCTGTTTGTCTCCCTCATCCTGTCTATTCTTGGTTGGCTGTTACTAATCTACCATCCTGTTACCTCACCAGCCCCTACCCCAACTCCTACAGAGTACCAGTATTACACGCTACCAGCCCACGAGTTACCCCGCCGTGCAGAATTCTTCAATAACACCTTCATCCAAATGTTGCATCATCATCAGCTGATCATGAACATTTCCAACTGCTGGGTTTGCGGACTGATGCCGCATTCCATGATACACCCTGTCCCATTCTTTCCCCTACCCCTTTTCCATCTCTGGGTCTTGTCTTGCATGGTGGATGTTGATACAGGAGGCCTACACTGTCAATGGTACTGCCAATTCTGCCCTTGGAACATTTCAGGATGACTTCTGGCGGAACAGATCTGGCCATGCCAATGCTCCTTTGCCCGACCAGCTCATCCACATCGCTACTATCACCAGATGAACTCTGTGAGATGGTAGTATTCAACTCAACCACTCGACGAACATTTTCCAGATTCCGCACAAGAAGGATACTGCCCGATGAACGAGACACTGTGAATGTCATAAATGTGCAAGGCCGTGTCTGCATCCATGGCCTAGGGACTAAGAAAGTTGGTACCAGTACTTGTAATATCACAAAATCTTTAAACTCTACATCTCCTCCGAAGCTGGTGGCATCCCCCAACACCTATTTTATCTGTGGCACTGCCGCCTACACTTGGCTCCCCGTAACTGGTCTGGTACCTGCTATCTGGCCTTCCTCCTTCCGCCAACGTATTCTACCCATGGGAGTTACCACCTGTTGATGAAGGGCGCTCTGTGTCGCTCACGTAGGGGCGTCATATCAGCCGAGGATACAGCAGGCCAGGAAACCGGGACTTCTTAAAGGTTTCCTTCCATTCTGGGGCCCCATGGCAAACAGTCGGGCTGTACGAGGACTGACCAGGGTCCTTGAAGCCACCATCACAGTAACAGCTGGTGCCCTCTCCAACATCACTGCAGAACTACAGGCGGACCGCCTTATAACACTGCAGAACCGCATGGTCCTAGACGTCCTCCTTGCTGATCGTGGTGGTGTGTATAATTGATCGGCTCCAGCTGCTGCGTGTACATCCCAGACAACGCACCTTCAGTGTACTATGCCATCCAACGTCTGCATCGCCTTTCTTCCGAAATTCATCTGGATAAAGGCAACTGGTCCCTCACAGGCTGGATCTGGGGCCTCCTTTTCCCAGTGGGGGTGGAGGGTCCTCATCTTCCTTGCCTTGGGAATAACTGTCCTGGTCTCCTGCTGTTTGTGCTTTCAGTGCCTGCCAGTGCTCTGTACAATGTGTGTCCAGACCATCCAGCCTCCACCCTCCAACATTCGCAACACCAATATGATGATGATGCTCCAACAAGAAACCGATGGCCTTATGAACATTGACATTTTCTAAAGTATTTGCCACTCAATGGCAAAAGGAGGGTCTGAGGAAAAGTGTTCTTCTGATCGGTATCATTTGTACCAGGACTCCATTGTTTTTCATTGCCATTTCGTGTCAAACACTTCCACACGACCCACCTGGTCGTTTCTGCTGATGCCTGAGGAAATTCTAACCAACACGACAAAAACCATCTTGCAGCCTGCATTTCTGCCCAGGAACTGTCGCACACCCACCCCCCTGTTCTTTGCAGTTCGACAGAAAACCATGAGACACTCACGCCCTGTGTAAATGATTTGTTTCCCATCTCCTGCTCCCTGCCTGGTAAACATCCTTGACACCGTGATCAGGTTATCTGGACAATGGTCTGACTGCTGGGCCTTGATCAGGGTGATTGGACAATGGTTTGAATGACCGAGCTTTGATCAAGCTGATCGAACAATGACCTGAATGACCGTGCTTTGATCAAGCTGAGTGAACAATAATTTGAGTACCAAGCCTTGATCAGGTCACCAACTACAAACACCGTCTGGATCTGGTTATCAACTGCAAACACTGCCCTGATTGAACAATGGACTACACCCAAAAGACTGGAATGAAAAAGTATAAAAGGCTTGTAAGCTGCGGAGTAAAGCAGCAGCCTCCTCTGTCTTGTTTCTAACGAGCTTGGGACTCTGTTCCATAGCCCGGGCTATTTGAATAAATCTGGGTTCCTCCTGCAGACGAAGGCTCCTGTGTCTCCTTTTACTACGTATGAAGGGTATGGAAGACTTGGGCAATTCCCCCGCCGCCGAGACCCAGTGAGTGGGTTATTCCGGTTCTTCAGGGGCACCATGTAATTACGCGATGACCATCTCGAAACTGGCTGCAACGAATCCTATTATGTTTGGTATCAAACATGTTGGAATCATACCTCCCACACTGTAAACTGTGTGGGAGGTATGATTCCAAGTACTGGAAGAGCCCTCCGTTATGCTCTCAGTGTTCCCGGTACCAGCTTTCTTGACCCGGACAGCACAAAATGGTTGCTGCCGACCAGAGACACGATTCTGCCCTCCTACTGCTGAGCCAAGCTCGAGCAGTGGAAGACAGAACAATAGGCATCCTGTCACAGGGAGGTGTGACCAACTCCCAGACAGGACTTCGTGTATTGGGGTGGGGTGGGTGTGCTTGCCAGCGCCACTCAGTCTGCATGAGGGGCACATTTGGTGTCCCTGTGCATAGTCCAGTTCAAACCAGTTCTGGGAGCCGTTGGCTCCCGCTCTGGGGCGAAACTGATCAAAGGACATCGGAGTAACCTCCCCCCTATCCAGACCCTCCCATGGGAGGGTCCCCTGAATCTTCCCAACCCTTTCCCTAGGGTACTTAAGAGCTTACCTGGGTGTAGGTCCCTAGATTTGTCGTGAGATAAGATTCAGATCAGACACCAATTCTTCTTCTACCATCTGGGCACTCTGGACTTCGCTGGACTTCGTTTGGGCCTGACCGTCTCCCTTCCAGTCTGCTGCATCTTCTGTGCCTGTGCATCATACAGGAACCTTCTAAGGCCTGTGAAGCATCAAAGACACTTGAAGGAATCTCCCTTGGAGTGAAGGAGTCACTCCCCTGCATTCGCAGGCACCGCAACTAAGTCGACTGGTCTGCTGATCCTGAGCTCCTCCGGACTCCGTAAGGTTCTGCAACACAGGTGGTGGTTTTCCCCAAATCCCGAGGCCTGCCCTGCCCGCTCACCAAGTTTTAGGCCTGTATCCCTTGTGGGGGTTGCAATAACCGAACCCTTGTGCATCGCGTCAACTTGCAGTTGCAAAGGCTTGTTGGCTTCCTTCCAAGAAGATCTTCGGGTTCCAAGTAGCCCCAACCTCGAGCAACTCCAGTGACCAGTATCTTCAGCCACACCGCATCGTGGCCTGCATCTCTTGGTGAGCTGCTTGAGGTCCTCTTGCGACTCCAGTGCCTCCGGCCTGTGGCTCCATTTGAGGGTCACACTTGTTTCTTTTGGGCTCCCCTGATTGCGCGGGGCCTGCTCTGGCACCCCTGCTTGTGGTGAGGCCCCTGGACCTTGCTGGTCCCGACGTTGCTCCTTCTTCACTTCCTGCGTTGGTTGCATTTGCCAAGGTTTGTTGGTACTCCTGCCAGACACCGACCCTTCAGCACTCGACATCCTTCGTGGGACAGCTCGTGCATGGCTCCTGGTCCTCTTCAGCATTTCCTGGTCCTCACAGCTGCCGAGTCAAGGTCATCGCCAACCATCCTGCAACATCCGACATCGGAGGGCATTTGTCTTCCAAGTCTCCTGGTCACTCCTGAGTGACATAGACTTTGCCCCCCTCTGCTTGCAGGTACCTCTCATCTAGAATCTATCTTCAGATTCCACCGAACACTTTCTCCTTCAGCAGCTGCATTTTCCTGAAGTCCTCCATTCGGTTTGTAGGCCGTTTCCGACACCACTTCACATGTATGCACCCGGCTTCCCTGGTGTAGGTAACGTGGGTCCTAGGGTATCCACGGGTGGGGTGGCTCTCCAACCGTCAGTCTTCCACAATTTTTCTTCAGGGTCCACTGGGAAGGGTCCTTAATCTTTAAAATTCCAACCATAACTTATACGTAGAGTTGTACGGAGCACACGGTCATGTTCCCACACTGCACACGCTCTCCGTGGGGTTCCTAGTCACTCACCTTGGGTCCCCAGCACTTCTACGTCCTCTCGACATTGTCTTGACCTGAGTCGTGGTTCTTATACCACTTTCTCAGTATATGGTTTGGTCCCCCCCTGGGGTCCACTGCTTATTCTGTGCTGTTTACTGTATTTCTTTGCAAAGTATTGTGTGCATTGCGTTTATCTCTGGGTAGGAGATATCTAAATGTGTTAGAGAATATTACATACTAAATACATATTTTTATAAATACTTGGTGTGGTTCTTTTCGATTAATCTATACTATAAGATTGCATTCTGGTAAAACAAGCTGCTTTACACTCCTTCTGGACTAAGCCTGAAGGCTGCTCTCCACAGCTACCACTTAGAGAGATTTCTAAGGTTGTCTAAGACCTCTTACATCACCATAAGGGTTGTCTGGACTGGTGCAAGGTGCCCACTTACATTAGTGGACATCATATACCAGGCCAGCTTGATCATTACGCCGGTATGTCCCTGTAAACCATCTGTTGGTAGGTGATCAATATTTGGGCATGTCCCTGTACAGCATCTGTTGACAGGTGATCGATATGTGGACATGTCCCTGTAAAGCATCTGTCGATAGGTGATCAATATTTGGGCATGTCCCTGTACAGCATCTGTTGACGGGTGATAGATATGTGGACATGTCCCTGTAAAGCATCTGTCGATAGGTGATCGATGGGTGGGCATGTCCCTGTAAAGCATCTGTTGATAGGTGATTGATGGGTGGGCATGTCCCTGTAAAGCATCTGTTGATAGGTGATTAATATGTGGGCATGTCCCTTTAAGCATCTGGGAGTACCCTGGCTTCTTCTGACCCCAATATTGTAGCATACCACAAAGGAAATCCCATAAATGGAAGTTGGTTTTAGGAGGAGATCAACAGAGGAGGAAAGATAATCGCAGAAGGATGTCCCTTCCTGGGGTGACAACTTGTAAAACACCTATGCTTGTCTACAGTGCATCGAACAGAAAATGCCTGCCTCTTCTCAAATATACACTAGCAGTGGTTTGTATCTGCCTCAAAAGCATGGCTGTGGGAGAACAAGAACTCTGGCCGAGTGGGTGCCCTTGCCCCACAGCATCCCTCTCGCCCCCTCCCCCTACATCGCCTGACCGCCATACATATCTGCCAACCACCACCTCTACTACCACCGGTGACAGATGTAACTATAAAAATAAGTTAAGAGTAAGAGATATCTACCAGATCGTGTGTATATTGGGAAACACCTAATAAAGATAAGAACAGCCCTCTCTTCCTTCCTCCCCCACCCTGTCCTTCTGATAAACTGTAGTTACAGCAGTTTAGAAGTCTGGAAGTCAGTGACAATGTGACATGGCGAGGTAAAGTGAAAGTCACAAAAACACGTTTTTCGAGGCTGCAGTCAAACGCCGGTGATGGCCATCGGATGCCATGTTTGTTTTGTCAACAAGGCCTAAATATTATTTAAATGCCTCCTCGGATGTACTTTCAAATGTCAAAATAAACACGCCAGGTCATGGAAATTAAATCCGTCTGCCTCCTGTGGTGTGTATAGTGTCCTGGTGTCTACCCTCCTGAAGGCCCCAAGGCGGGTCAAATACTCGTGCTCTGTGTTGTGGGTACGGACTCTCTATTGGGCCAGAATACACGAGTACAAAACAATGCGCAATATTCGATGTGATGAAAGTCACAGGCCTCTTCTTCAGACGTCGACAGGTGTTAAACGAGAGGGTATGTTTTAAAAGTAACGAGGAGGGCTTCACGGAGTCAGAAATGTGCATTTACATTTGAATTTCACTGAAGTCCCAGTGGTGGAAGGCACGGCACATACCTTAGTACAGCTGCCACGGGCTGAACACGGCTCTGGTGTCATTTAGTGAAAAGTGCTCAGTTCAAGGTGTATTGAGTTCGGGTTGTGGGCCTTGCCAGTCGGGCACTGTGACAGAAGATTCAGGCTACGAAGTTATAAATGCAGAGTAGTCATAACTCTAGAATCAACAATAGAGTTGTGTAATTTGTTTTCAACATTTGTTTTACGCGAGCAGAATATCGTATAAATCCCCCTTTTGGGCGACCTTATTTCATGTAATTCCTGTTTCTTTTGCTGATGTGAATAATGTAAATTTCACTTGTAGAATACTTGGTTTCAGAAGAAAATATCTTGTGAAAACGGAGGTAAAATGGTTTCTTATAATTGGTTTGTAATATGTTAGCATGTTTTTCCATTGTTAGTTAAAAAGAATTGATAAAGCCTATTGGCTTTGCCAGTGATTTTTTTCCACACTGCACAGCATCCTTGATGCTGTACAGCATGGCTATAATAATGAAAAAGAAAAAAAAATGCCTTTGATGCACCCACCCACTCCATTTTGTAGGCGCATGCACGCGCCTACAAAATGACATGGGCACGAGTCCGGTCGGTAACAGGGCCGGACTGGAAACCCAAAGCAGCCCTGGCAATTTTGTCGGACCAGCCCCTCGGGGGTGGGAGGGTGCAAGTATGAAGCACTGCTTTCTTTCTTACCGGGGGGGGGGGCGGCGATATTGCAGCACCCCTGCAAATCTGGCCCCCAGTAACAAAACCGTCACCACCACTGTAAAACCGGCCCCTACCCTCCCAGCCTCTTGGGGAAACACCTGATGCCCGCTACGGCCAGTGCAGACCTGGTCAGTAACTATAAACAATACGGGGGATGGTAGAGGAAACGCCAAAACAACACAGGGAGAGTGGGGATAAATGCAAAGCAACACGTGAGAGGTAGGTGGAGCGAAGCAACACGTGAGAGGTAGGTGGAGCGAAGCAACATGAGGGGAGGGAGGGGGGAATGGCAAAGCAACACAGGAGCGGGAGAGTGGGGAACCACAAAGCAACAAAGGGGAGTAAGGGTGGGAAACAGCAAAGCAACATGGGAGAGTAAGGGTGGGGGATGGCAAAGCAACATGGGAGAGTAAGGGTGGGGGATGGCAAAGCAACATGGGAGAGTAAGTGTGGGGGATGGCAAAGCAACATGGGGAGAGTTGGGGACTGCAAAGCAACACGGGAGGGAGGGTTGGGAACGGCAAAGCAACATGGGAAGGGAGGCGGAATGGCAAAGCAACACAGGAGAGGGAGGGTGAGGAACGGCAAAGTAACAGGGGAGGGTGGGGAATGGCTAAATAGCACAGGAGAGGGAGGGTGAGGAACGGCAAAGCAACACAGGGAAGTGAGGGGGAATGGCAAAGCAACACAGGAGAGGGAGGGTGAGGAACGGCAAAGTAACAGAGGAGGGAGGGTGGGGAATGGCAAAATAGCACAGGAGAGGGAGGGTAAGGAACGGCAAAGCAACACAGGGAAGTGAGGGGGAATGGCAAAGCAACACAGGAGAGGGAGGGTGGGGAACTGCAAAGCAACATGGGAGAGTAAGGGTGGTGGACAGCAAAGCAACATGGGCAGGGAGGGTTGGGGACAGCAAAGCAACATGGGGAGGGAGGCTGGGAGACTGCCATTCTGCCTCCCTCCCCTGTGTTGCTTTGCTGTCTCCCAGCCTCTCTACCCCATGTTGCTTGGCCGTCCCTAACCCTCCCTCCTCATGTTGCTTTGCCGTCCCCCACCCTCCCTCTCCCGTGTTGCTTTGCCATTCTGCCTCCCTCCCCTGTGTTGCTTTGCTGTCTCCCAGCCTCTCTACCCCATGTTGCTTGGCCGTCCCTAACCCTCCCTCCCCATGTTGCTTTGCCGTCCCCCACCCTCCCTCTCCTGTGTTGCTTTGCTATTCTGCCTCCCTCCCCTGTGTTGCTTTGATAAGCATTACAGGAGAGGGAGGGTGAGGAACGGCAAAGCAACACAGGGAAGTGGGGGGGAATGGCAAAGCAACACAGGAGAGGTAGGATGGGGGACCGCAAAGCAACATGAGGGGAGGGAGGGTGGGGTGTGGCAAAATAGCACAGGAGAGGGAGAGTGAGGAACAGCAAAGCAACACAGAGGAGGGGGGTGGGGTGTGGCAAAATGGCACAGGAGAGGGAGGGTGAGGAATGGCAAAGCAACACAGAGGCGAAAGGGTGGGGTACAGCAAAGCAACACTGGGGATTAAGGGTAGGGGACGGCAGGCAACATAGGGAGGGAGGGTTTGGGATGGCAAAGCATCACGGGGGAGGAGGTGGGGGACGACAAAGCAACACGAAGAGGGTGGGTGTAGAAAGGCAAAGCAACACGACGGAGGCTAGGTGGGGAACGGCAAAGCAAAGCAATACAGGAGGAAGGTGGCTGGGGAATGGCAGTGCAACATGGGAGGAAGGTGGCTGGGGAGCGGCAGGCGGGCAGGAGAGAAAGCAACACAAGTGACCGCAAGAGGGAGGTAGCGGGGAGAAGCAGTCGAACAACAGAGTAACACGGAGTGCAGAGGGAGATCAGTAGAGAATGGAGGCGGCTCAAAAGGCAAGCACACTCATGGAGTGCTTCATACAAAAGAAAAAGGTAGTGCTATGAAAAGCAAGCAATGGAGGCCGAAATGCCAGCCATTCAAAGCGATGGTAAAGAGGCAATGCTCCATGGGACAATAAACACTAGATTGACAAGCTGGGGCACCAATAAAAAGCAGGAAAATGAGTGACAAGGAATCCAACCAATGGTAAGAATTGGGCGGGCTCCAAGCACTGCTATGTTCATGGTAATCCACAATTTGCCTTTTGCAACAATCAGCGAAAGCACGGTCTAGTAGGTTCGACCTAAAAACCGGTTGTCTGAAAATCTATATCTCAGGGGAAGAGCAGGTTCACAGGAAGAATGAATGATTCAACATTGGTACTTGTTGCCCATACCCCCGTAGGGGCTGGTTCTATGCTATGCATTCACTGCACAATTCTAGCTTGTCAGGCAGCTTCTCCGCCTACCTGAAGCTGGAAGGATAGCTTAGGTGGTTAATTTATCCGCTCCTGGATGCCTGTGCAATCTGTGAATCTCAGGGTCAAACAGTCCTTCATCCTTCCTCGCATGATAGCATGAGTGCTGTCGAGCAGTACCACACCTGCTATAATGTACAAGGGGACCAGTCCTCTCAGTGTGAGCTATCAGTTAAATAACAGAATGGCTTGGCTTTGGTCATGCCTCAATGCACTGCAGTGAAATGGGCAGCCACAGGTGCAGTTCACTTAAGGGCAGAGAGTTAGGACCAAACCACTGCTAGACATGGAACACTCTGGGCTCCCCTGCACTCTTCTGGGCCACTGGATTTACTGTGCCACCACACACTGGGACCAACAGCTCAAATATTCAGTTGCATGGTTCTGGAAGGATTGGCATACTGGGCCAATGCACTGGGTTCTACAACTCAAATATTCTGTATTACGCTGCACAGTTCTGGAAGGGGCGAGGTACAGCACTGTGCTTTACACTTCAAATATTCTGTACTACACTGCATGGTACAGATCTGGGGACCCCTCCCTCCCCCTCAGCGCCTTGAGACCCTCATGGGTGAGTAGCGCGCTTACAATTCCCCGATTGATTGATCGATTGGTACTGGGGAGGATGGCCTGGGGCGCCAGGACACATCAGGGGACCGAAGAGCTCAAACATGTGATGTTGCAGTGTAAGGTTCTAGACTAATTGACTTACTGTCCTGAGCACACATGGGGGCAAGAGCCCTACACTGCCTAGGTACTTTGACGAGGTTCTAGATGGCCCTCTCAATGCAGCAGAGCATGTGATAGGGCCCTACTATTGAAATATTATGTATTAAAGTGCTGCGGTTCAAGACCAACCTACATATTCCGATCCAGAGCTGCACGTGGAATTGTTCGCTCCATATTCTGTAAGGCCGTTTTCAGAGGCCACTTTCACCTTACAGAACCCGTAGCACGGGGAGGGGGGGGGGTTAAGGTGAGTGCCACCATGCCCTTATAATCATTCCAGACTCTGCTTCTAGACGTGAATGAGTGGAACCTTCTAAAGTAGGTGGCACCTTCACCCTCGCTGCACTTACAAAAAAACATATCACTAATTAGAACACAACCTGACCTCACATATAGCACAGAACCAGTGCTTAATTTGAGCCAGTGGTTTTCGGTGCTCGGCACCGGCATTTAATTGTCAACACCGGCCCATGTGATAGTCTACCAAAAGGTGGCGCTGTTTGCCTACTTTAGAGATGACCACAACAGTTAATTATTTATTCAATATACATTAAAAATTACTATTACCATCTGCCCAAGTCATTCTTATAGCGTTGGGGGCCTGTCGCACTTGTCGGAGTGTGATTGTTAGTAGTTGTGTTGTTACTTTCATTGGCAGCATGGCAGGGGCAATGTGTGGTGCAAGCTGCAGTGGCCTCCTGAGGAGAGCCCTGCCACTTAATTTTTTACAAATTAAGCACTGCGCAGAACACAGTTTGGAACTGCATAGACAGCAGCATATTAACTTATTTATCTCAAGTATTTTATATAGCGCGGATCTGCTATGATGCGCAGTGAGGCTTTTACAGAGGACATTTTTATTGAAGTAGGAGCACCTCCAACTTGAGGCACTTACATTAAAAAAGTATATTATGTGTAGGTGTATGATGATGTGTTTGTACACGTGTTTGTACGTATTAGTGGCAGTTTGTGTACGGTAAGTAGGATGCTGCAATGTGTATTCAAAAACTAATAGACAGGACACTACAATCGTACTGTTTACACATTACTCATATTTGTTACTTTATACATTTTACAATTTCAGCCTCGATGGGAGTATTTGTCACAGAATGACACGACTAACTTAGTACAAAACATAAAAAAGCAAACTGACTTAGAAAACAACACCAAACTTCTAAATTCACGTGGTGGTAAATTCAACAACTAGAAAAAGTGATGGACCGAACTAAAGGGCAAGTTTTACACAGCAGTTCAAGGTGAATCACCTGCTTTTAAGCACTCCTGGATTGAGCACATAGGCGATATAAACAAGCAGGATCACACAGGTTCCTAAACTGGATGAGCCGAGATCTGAGCCCCGTTTCATCACTGAGATGTTGCCAGCAGCACATTTTTGACACTAGCACAAAACCAATGAAAACAAGCATTGGCATAGCCAGTAGGTCTCGCCTTTGGGACCTACTGTGCTGGGCAGTGGCCTGGAGGTCACGAAACCAATAAACCTGAAGAGACCGAGGCCAGGCTCGGTGCTTAACTAGCTGCTGGGAACGGCCATGGAAGCTTTCTGCGGGATATTTTAATAAGTACACACTGAGATAGAAATGGCAGCTGTGGCCAGAGATAGTGAATTTTAACACCATTCCACCAGTACATAATGAGGTGTAAAATAGACATTTATTAGAATGCTGAAGCATAACTTGGCAGTTCTGCCAGCCGTATTTAGGTTTGATCCAATGCATTTACGGAGAGATGGCAGGATCAAATACTGGATATTTTGGAATTAGTGAAGTGCGCTTGGAGCCACCTTGGCCTCGTGCAACTGGGTGTACCCGTCAGAAGATATTGAGTTATGTTCGAGTGTGTCACAGTGGCCACTGGAGGTGGGGGAGGGGGGGAAAAGAGCTCCCACCCAGTGGTCTAAAAAGGGTTTTACCAGGACATATTAGGTGCAGATGCTTTAAACCGAAAACACTTCTGTATATTTGTGCGCTTTTTTAGATGAAACCGGACTACAACTAACACTAATCAGCTACTCCAGCTTCACCTCGGCATCATTGAGCAATAAAACGCAGTCCTTCCTCTGTGTCACTTAACAGCATCCACCACCACCTGACATCAAAGCTGCACAAAGCACAGTCCATCTGCAAATATCAATTTGAACATTTTAGAGGATGCGATTGTAACATTGCAAGCCTGGGGCTGCCAAGTTGACTCAGCAAGGTACCCTAATATAGTGGAGCTGCAGGAGACGGTGCCGCCTTCACAGACCCCAAGAGCCTTTTCTTTATGAGCCTAAAATGGGCCACTGCCTGCCGAGTTTGCAGACACCAAGGAGGGGCGGGGACGGGACAAGACCGTCCTTAGACAGCTGCCTCCGGAGACTGAAGCGCTGGACCATGGTGACCTCCTGGGTGCAGAAGAGGCGATCCGCAAGGGCACTGCCGGGGCAGCAGGTGAGGGGCACCCAGGGGTGCCGGCAGCATCAGCAGGCACGGTGTACACCACATCTCAGTGTCCCAAGCACTCAGTCACTCCATTGTTCGAACAGCAGACCTGGCGATGGCACCGAACAGGAGGAGGGCAGGGCAGTGTGGGCTGGGTTCGAGGAACTACAAGTCTGACACCCAAGGGTGGCTGGGTGCTTGGCCAGGGGCTGTGAGCGGAACGTCTGGTACCAAGGATGGAGAGGGGGAGAGGTTGGCCAGGGCACGGGGCCGCTAAAAGAGGCGAAACAGATCATTAAAACGGAGGATGGAAATTCAAAGTACAAAAAAAAAAGAGAATGAGAAAAGTTTGCCAGAAGGAAAATTAAGGGACTGTGACAGTGGTGCTGAAGAGAGAAAGGAGAGGAAGGGTTTGGGGAGGGGGGACAATAAAGAATCAGGTCATAAAGAACAGTAGCAGGGAAGATAGGAATAACGTGGAGTTTGAACACAGCAGCAAATAATGGCCGTATATATAGCGTACAAAGGGAAAGAACGAGAGGGATATTAGGGAGTGACAGAGGATGGAGCAAGACCACGATGAGAGAAATAGGGTAAGCGGGGAATCAGGGATTGATAGGATGGAAAACTGATGGTGAGACAAAAGAGACAACAATAGTGATGCAATTATGTCTCACTGGACATTTAAGCCCTGCTATAAAAAGATGTGACTACTTAATTGCTCATGTTTATTGTTGATTTTTGAAAGATGAAAGGCTGAGTCGATTGCAGTGGGACATGAACCCGTGACGCACAGGTTCCACAGAGAGTTTTGAAGCGGTCCAAGGAGAAGGAATAGAGAGAACGGAGAAGAGAGAGCCTGTGTGGTGCAAAATTGGGGTGGGCTGGAAGAGAGAGAAAAAATGGAGTAAGAGAAGAATGGACAGAGAAATAAAGACGAACTGCTGAGTACCAGAAGAAGAAAAGGGTGATGGGATAAAAACGTTCATAACGATTTTGGTGAATTTTCAAATAATACATTAGAAGAAAACACCTGAGGAGTGATACAAAATGGACTGAGGATAGATATAAGTAATATGTTTCATGAATGCAGATATTTGTGGGGCGCGCGTGGAATAGACCACGGTGTTCCTTGGTTCCTCCGTGCGAGAACTTGTTGTTTTCTGAAGCGCTTCACGATAGGGTCTTGATTTTTGAACCCGGGCTGGGGGAGGGGCACGCGCACCAGCCAGCGCGTGCTGTGGCTCTGGGCTGGGACTGCTGCCTTCTTTAAGATTCCGGTCACAGTGGAAACGTGGATTCAAGAGCAGGACTGATATTTCTCTTTCCAGAGACGCCGCTACCAGCCGAGCCAAGCTTAGGAGGAGCAGCCGGGGGAGGTCAGGTGTCCCGTCAGCAGCGGCTGGGCTGTCCGGGTACAGTGAGTACATTACATTTGTGTAAACGCTGTTGCCCCGGTTCCCGGCCCCGCTGTGTGTTGGGCAAGGAGATGGTTCAATGCCTCGTCTCCCTTTGAAGCAGTAATCTTTGTCCATCACCATCGGCTTTATTAAGGGGCTCAAACAGAGACGGGAGGAAGAAATAGACAA
Source organism: Calotriton arnoldi (assembly GCA_963921515.1). NCBI lineage: Eukaryota > Metazoa > Chordata > Amphibia > Caudata > Salamandridae > Calotriton > Calotriton arnoldi. The sequence continues at coordinate 1,873,045 of CAWUFW010002878.1, read as the reverse complement.
GACAAGCCCGGAAGTGGTGCGCGAGCGCGCTTGTGCCCGCCGCAGTGAAAGTGAAAGCGCTGCGTTTGCCCATATGTTTCAAATTAACGCGACCGCGCTGGCTCAGGCAAGACATAAACAGACACACACAGCCCCACAATGCGTTTCCCTTGCGGGAGGGAGCAGGGGCACCATCTGTTTGCAAGTTAATTACAAACAGATGTCGCCAAAGCTCGCTCCCGCAAGGGAATCGCCAAACGTGCACGCGTTGCCGTTGAAAGCAATGCAAAGTGTGCATGTTTTTGGGCGAAAAAGCAAATCGATTTCAAGAGGTCTCCTCCTATGCAACGCATGCGCGCTGCATAGGCGAGACCTAAAAAATAGGCAGCTGAATTTTTTAAAGACCCAGATGTAACCACAAAAAGGACTTGTGTATCCCCGGGTGAGCTGCACACAAACTGCTGTGACAACATTCAACATGTGCTGAAACCTTAACGGGCTTATAACATGTATTCACATGGAACTCATTTCTGAAAACAATTTCTTACTACCACAGAATAATTCTGTGTAGATTTAATCAAAGAAAGAGAAATTAATAATAAAACAGAACACATCTATCATAAATGAATTGAAAAAAGACATATAGCCCAATTATTGCTGTCACCTTATGGGCGGCTGACTGCTGCACCTAGTGCCATCTACAAGGTAATAAATAATAGCTGCCAGCAACCCCTGAAATCCCACCCAGCAAAAACAATAAAAATGTAAGAGAAAAAAAAAACGAGCATGGCTGGAGAAACAGCAAGGGAGACAGCTGGATCAAACGTGCACTTTCATGGAGGGCTTCATAGAAAAAGGAAAAAAGAGTTCCTGAAAAGCAAGCACTCTTGGAAGAAACGAAGAAGCCAATCAGAGAGGTGGTAAAGATCGAGCCAGCAAATAGAAAGAAAGCAACTTCGAGAGGCAAAACAAAAAGCCAATGCTAAGCAACGGGCGGAATGCATTCCTAGGTGAGCTTTCAGAAGGTCCTCAATATGTCTTCGCCGGTAAAAATGAAACACCATGGGGCGTGGCCAGCAGCCAGCCAAGATGGCCGCACCTTAGGTGAGCTCCGGCGATCGCCCACCAAATCCCCTAATATCCGTTACAATTATCCGTATTGCCACAATATAAATAGTCGCCAGTGAACCCTAGCACCTCACGGAAGATCCGGTAGAAGTTGTGGGATCCCGCCGCGCTCTGCCGGGGAAGACCGGCCGAAGTCAGATCTGATAGCGCGGACCTCATCGGGAGGAGAAGCCCCGCGAACGGCGACAACGCGAAGTGGCCGAGGTTTAGTAGATCTCACCTCCTTCGGGACCCGCAGGCTGGGGTATACGAGTTCCTCCTCACTCACCAGACTATCCGACTTAAGGGAGAGACGCGGGCTAGATCGAGACTGCGCGGCCGTGCAGCAGTGATGAGACGCATGAGGGGCGGATGCAGAGGTAGGCAGCGCCGAGTTGAGAGAGAATGCGGCCTGCGCGTTTGTATCGGCCCTTCCCACGGGAGCAAAAGAACCTGCAGGCTGGAGGGGATTGGTGTTTGATCACTAGGATCCCCTGCAGTGGAGGTGGGGCCACAGCTGACCAGGAGAAAGTACGGGGACGAGTATGAGCGGAGGAGTCCCCTATAGCTCCGTGCCAGCCCTCCTGGTTGGGGCACCGCGCTTCTGCTGCGGAGGGAAGCAGCTGGATCGCGATGAAAGACTGCAGCGAGACGCCGCTCCGGGGAAGCAAGACACAGTAGAGATAGGAGCAGACGGCGGGTGAAAGAGACGGTGATTCCTGCAGACCCGACAAAAAGGAAGCTGCTTGGAACCCAGGTACAAGGGGAGACAGGTAGACGGAGGTGGAGGTGTGATTGCTACAGGCCTTCCAATTAAGGTGGTGAGGAACTGTTGTGTAGCGTGTGAGTCACCCAAGCAAAGTGTCTGTCGATATTAGTGCGGAACAGGGGAATTAACACACCCTGGCAATATGTTGAATCCTAAGGGGCCAAAAACAACACACCAAACAAAACTTGATAAATATCCAGGGCAGACACCGCAGTGGAAAAAGGTGAGACCCAAGATCAAAAGCTGCTAACGGAAGGTGAAGGCCGAACTCTGCAAGATATAATGGCAGCAATACAAGGAGTACGTTCGGCTCTTGAAAGTAAGATCGACACATTTACCTCAGTAGTGACGGTGATGCACGCAGACCTATGTAATTTGGGGGACCGAGTAAAAGCTACAGAAGACTCAGTCTCCACACTTCAGAAGTCTACAAGAACATTGGAATTGAGTGCCAAAAAGATCAAAACAACAACGGCAGAATTAGAGGCAAAGCTCGAAGACTACGAAGGGCGCTCATGCAGGAACAATGTCCTAATTCTGGGTGTTCCAGAGAGAGCAGCGGGCCCAGCCATAGACTTATTTGTGGAAGATCTTATCCAAAATCACTTACAGCCCCGCTCCCTCTCTCGTTACTTCTCAGTGGAACGTGCACATCTGGTGCCGGGGGGCCCACCAAGACCAGGTGCTCCTCCGTGCCCTATGCTGGCGAGGATCTTCAATTTCAGAGATATAGACATAATACTACAAACAGCCCGCTCGGCTCCCCCACTAAAGTTCGAGAACTCAACTATAACCTTCTTCCCTGACTTTACGGTGAAGGTTCAGAGGATGCGGCGCTCCTTCCTGGAGGTTAAACGGGCACTCCGCGACAAAGACATTAAATATGCAATGCTCTTCCCGGCCAGACTTCGAGTGGTAGCTGATGGGAAGTCATGGTTTTTCGATTTGCCAGATGATGCCTGGAAATGGCTGGAGGGATGGAAACCTCAGGAATCAACAGACCCAACCCCCCCCCAAAGACAAGAACGGCAACTAGTGAGTCAGGGACAGAATGGAGGTCCGGAGACGGAGGAGGAGCAAAACTAGAACAAAAAATTGGTGCACAAACCCATAAGATACCGGTAGCACTAAGCCTCTCAACAGGTTTGCTGTGGCTCCCCTTGAGATGCACAGAATATTTTTGAAACTCCCAACCAAGCTGATAACTATTGATGGGATCCATCAGTATGACACTAATTGATATGGACAAATCTATACAGGTATACGAGTGGTCCTCTGGAGTCCGCTGTAAGTAAGTCTGTTTTTATATAATACAGCTACTCACCCTTACGGGTCTCAAGGCGCTGGGGGCCGTAGTGGAAATTAAGTGAGCTATTGCCCAGAGTCACATGGTGCTGAGCTAAGCTGCCGCCGGAGCCGGGGATCGAACCGTGAACCCTGTGCTCCGAAGTCAGCTGCCCTGGCCGCTGCACCACACCTGTAATTCCATGGTGGACCCAATTGACCTATAGTAGAAGTTATTTAGATGGCTTAATCTCTACAGGTTTAGGGTAGGTAGCTTTGATTGGTGGGTGGCCAGCTGGGACACGTTTCTCCAACTTTGTGTTATGTGGGAAGGGGTACACAGGCACTCTGCAAGGTTGGGGGGTGGGCAGTTTTCAGTCCACGTTGCAGGGTGGGGGGTAGGAGTGGGAGGTTACATTAAGGTTAGTTACAGAGTTCTTAGGTACCTAAAGTGGAATAGGGAAGATACAGTTCACAGCACAAGTCCTGAACCAAAACTAGATGCAAGACAAATAGCCCCACAGAAACTTATACGGTTAACTGCTGAACTATCCTACACCCAGCGGCTTCAGGATGTCCTGAGGAGACAACATGGGCTCCCTGACCCCCAGAGCATGTTCCCCGAAATCATGGAATGTATGGTAATCTGACAGCAGTACCCCCCCTTGTAACTTTAAAATCCTCTCTTGGAATGTAAATGGATTGGGGAATAGAATCAAGAGAGGGGTGGTATTGTAGTATTTAAAGCGGCAGGCACCAGACATCGTACTGGAGTCCGATCTGACCGAAAAAGAGGTGATACAGGCAATTGGGGCACTAAAGCATGGAAAGCAATGGGCTCTAGTGGCCTACCAATTGAATTATATAAACTAAGAGCATCCACAATCGCCCCATCTTTGACGAGGATGTATAAAGAAAGCGTAATACAAGGTACCCTACCTGAGAGTCAGAGACTCTCTAATATCATCGTAATACATAAAAGTGGGAAACCGCCCAAAAAATGTAATTCATACAGGCCCATATCCCTGCTGAACGCAGAAGTTAAGATTCTTGCTAAAATCCTCGCAACTCGTTTGTCCCCCCTGCTGCATAAGCTAATCCATCCCGACCAATTGGGCTTTATGCCGGGAAGAAATACAGCGCTCAACCTGCATCGCCTCCACGGTGTGCTTGGGAGGGCTAGAAACATTAGGGAGGATACGGTTATAATGTCATTAGAAGCCAAAATAGCATTTGACATGATTGAATGGCCCTTTCTATTTGCTGCCTTGGAAAGATTCGGATTTGGGTAAAAGTACTTGGCGTGGTTACGGCTTCTCTATTCCGAGCCCCTAGCGCAAATCACAGTAAATGGGGGCAGATCATCGATTTTCAAACTGCAGAGAGGGACACGGCAGGGCTGCCCTCTTTCACCATTAATATTCGCGCTGGTGTTGGAACCACTGGCAATAAGGATCAGAGGAGATCCGCTTATAAGGGGACTCAAATGGATAGAGGATTGGGAGGACAGAATCTCCCTGTAACCAAATGACATACTACTTTACCTAGCTAACCCATACTCCCCCATACATAGAATACTGCATATATTTACCCTGTTCCAAACATATTCAGGATATACCATAAACTGGGACAAGTCGCTCATATATATCCTCTGCGGTCCTTGCACCAATCTCCCTAGGGTCTGCATAGCACGAAGAGTAACTGAAGGATTTCAATACTTGGGAATCTATGTCACTACAGACCAGGCAGTTTTTTATGACCACAACTTAGCTACCCCATTACGTTGACTACAGGAAGACGTGCAACATTGGAAGACACTTCCCCTATCTTTACTCAGCACAGCTTCCCTATATAAAATGATGGCGCTCCCATGTTTTGTTTATATCCTACAAAACACCCCATATCCCGTCCCATCAAAATACTTTCAAACTATAGGATCAGAATTACGTACACTCCTCTGGGACAATGGTGCCCCCCGAATAGCACTGGCTAAACTGACAAAGAGCTGGTATGATGGAGACATCGCCCTCCCAGCAATCCAATATTATTACTGGGCAGCGCAACTTATGGTAATGAATCCCTGGGTACATTGGCCACAAGTAGAACCAGCTTACAGGATGGATAGACACAATATGGATCCTGGGAACTATCATAGAGCGATCTATGGTGGTAAAAAGAATGCACCACAATATACACCAACATCGACTACAATCGCGTTATGGCACACTGTGTCAGCGGTCCTGGGGTGGAAAGATAAGATAACTATGGCTACCCCACTCTGGGAGTCGGAGCTCCTGGGAGGGTTAGTAAAACAACCCGGGTTCGACAAATGGGACCTCATTGGACTCTCAAAGGTTGGGGACTTATGGGCCAGAGGGAAGACTATACCCTTTAGTGATCTTCAAAAGGGACTATGAACTTGACCCAGGAGAAACGTTTCGGTACCTTCAGGTACATAATGCACTGCAAAGGGCAATTCCTAAGAGCACTGAGCTCCCGGCCTCCTCCCCCCAGAGGATAGACTCCTGGATGAATATTTAAAAGAGAAAGCAATATCACTAACATACAGAAAGATACTAAACAATTCACCTGACAACCTGGGAAAAATAAGGGCTAAAAGGGCGAATGACATGGGGGACATGAATGACGAGAAGTGGCAGGAGGCGCTGGCGTCCTCAGGAGGTGGCCATACGCTCTCGAATCAGATTAATACAATTAAAGATCTTACACAGAGCATACTATACAGGTATGGCACTAGTTAAAATGGGTGCCTCCAGCTCACCACTGTGCCCCTGGGGTGTATGGTTGCAAAACGTAACTTTGCGAGGACATGGAAGGGGGTGATTGGGCCCAAGTATCAAGAGTGGGAGGCAGATATGGATTGGTGTATGCAGGCGGCAAGGCTGGTTTATGAAGGAAGAGGCTGTTCACAGCAGTGGTCAAAGATCTGGGGGGAATGGAACAAAAGCAGGAGGATGATATGCATGCTGCTTGGTGATTTTCTCCCATACAGGGAGTAGCAGGGTGGAGGGGTACCAGACGTGTGCTCGATAAAGGTTGTGATATTAAAACTGAAATTTGTCTTGCTATGTCTAAGAATTGAAACTGTGAACATGTACTGTATTAAGGCTGTTTCCTGTATTCACTTTTGCGACCAATTTTTCAATAAAAAGAATAAAAAATGAAACACCAGTGTTATGAAGGTACAAAATTACCTAGGAGCTTTGTCTTAAGAGCAGATGGAATTCATCTTATATTTTCAAGACCCAAATGCAAAGCATTGTATGTGCATTCTGACCATAATAAAATCTTTTCAGCCATCTTTACAACTTCAGCTCTGATTCACGAATATTTTGTAAAGGAAAGCAAAACTTTTGTCCCCCAGAGATGGAACTTAGTAAGGTGGGCAATCCATTGGCACAGCAGATTGTCTGTAGCACCAAATTTGGGAGTAGTGCCGGAAAAATAGGTTACAGCAGGGGTAATCCAAAATGCAATAAATACTCAGTCACTTAGGTAAATTGGTATTCGCAACTATTTTGCAGGTGATGTTCAACTCTTGAAGCACACGTAAAACTACTCTTGCAAAAGCAGACGTTTAGTGCCATTTATGGTGGTAAACTGTAGGATATACCCCGTATTCCTAGTGGGTGTGGTAGAAGGGCTTAAAGCAGGGGCTGCTCCTCCGCTATGGCGGAGGAGCGTCGCCCACTGCTGTTACCCAGCAGAGGCAACAGTGAAAAAGAAAATGATAATAAAATGATTTTATTATAATTTTCTTTTTTTCCGTGGCCTCTGCAGGGTAGCTGAGTTGCTGGGCCAGGCCATCCTCCTGAGCCTCAGGAGGAGACGTTGTGGGCACTACTAAGTGCGAATGAAGGTTTGGTCGGCCATTTTAGGCCATGCGCACTTGGCATTTCTCCACCAGGCTGTGTTGTACAGCCGGGTGGAGAACAGCCACAGGCTCCCAGGCACTGTCTGAGTGGCAAACCAGGTCGCTCTGACCAATCCGAGCATTCCCAGCATAAGAGCAGCGCTGGAATTGGCCTCTGGGAGCCTGCGCAGTGTGCACCAGTCGGGGATCGGGAGAGGAGCATCGGGTAAGTCTCAATATATTTATTTTTTATTTAAAAAAAAAAAAATTTATTTATGCCCCTCCCTCCCCTCCCTTTGCCACCCTATCACTTCTCATCAGGGTCAGCCACCACTGGCTTAAAGGGCAGGAATAATATTTTTCTTCCAGACAAAGGTTTAAAAAGTACATATACAGTAGTCATTCTCCAGGGATTGTACACTCTATGGACAATCTACAGAAGCGTGCAAAGGTGAACATTAATATGAATAGAAATCTACCACTTGGTGTGATATTAAGGCAAATTGTCTTGGTGGCAAACTCCCAGATTGCAAACTGTTATTTTGAAAATTATAGTGTTTGAGTACTTGCATCTTAGCACTACAGAGAGAATGTAAAATTGACTATAAGACCAGGGCATTTTGGGACCACTGTGCTCTGCTTTTGCAGCGTGGCATCGTTCATGGCCCAGATGGTGTCCAAGGGGTGAGATAAATACATTTATCTTCGGAGGTCAAGGAAAACTCTGTTTAACAGGACTAGACTTGTTGAAACCAGCTACTGTTACTTGATGTCCACCTACGCTTTGCGTCCCTTTCTCTAAGCCTCACCTCCCGCATCCAACGCAGCAGATGCGGAGGCTGCTCCTTCTCCTGCCTAGCAGCAAAAACATGGAACGCGCTACCCTTTCATCTACAGACCTCGCCATCTCTTTCAGAGTTGGGGACATCCCTTACATCGGCTAATTTACTAGATCCTGCCAGGCCTGGATACCCTCACGGGTGACAAGAAGAGCTCTACAGATCTATTGACTGATTAATGTTGACAAACCCTGGTGATAATCCTACTCCCCAGCCAAATTAATGGCGGCTTTCATCTCTAAAAATTACTGGAAGTGCTGTCAATACTCAGATGTCCTCGTCTTTTGGAAACTCATGTAGTATTAAAAGACTGGAATGTTGAAAGCTCCATTGAAAACAATGGAGTGGCTCTGGGCTAATAACAGGTTTTATAGGCCTTCTGCTCAAACATCCCAATGTTTGTCCTTCCATTTCCCCTTTTTAATTTAAAATATCTGTGCATGGAATATTCTAATAAACAGCTTATATACCCAGAGCAGAAGGACTAAATTGTTAAGGCCCTCTCACTCATAGACCCTCACCGGGGGCTCGGGCTGATCTCAGGCCCAGGGCCTCTAACAAGGAGTTAGCCCTCAGCCTCTGGGGATAATACTATATTAGATCATGCCCAATCTGGTATTCACCAGCTACCTTGTTCCGCCAAAACTCTTCATAGCTTTCTGAGCGGTTTCTCATTCCATCGTACTTGAAAGGTTGCAGGAAGAGCGAATAGTAACATCATCAGCCCTCCACTAGATCAGGTTGTTTCTTTCAAATAGACAACAGATTATTTCTTTTGGCCCTTATCTTTCCACAGCTCATTCAGTACCATGCAGTGTTCCTAGGGCTAGCCCAACTCTCTTCAATATCTGCATGTCCCCTTTAGTAAAATGAATGAGAGAATATGGCTATCAATTTTATTGCTATGCCAATGACAGTGCCAATTTTGCATCTCAGGCAGCTGGGCAAATCTTCACATTTTAAGTGTAACTTCGAGACTATCTTCAAGTGGATGCACAACAAGAATATTAAGCTCAACACCGGGAAGGCAGTAGTGATCGTCTTCCATAACATGTTACCCATGCTGGGTCTGGTGGCTTAGTGGACTAATGCATCCACTGTAGGGGCCTGTGTTTGACCCCCAGGGTTACAGGTTCAAATAACGGCGGGTCCACTCAGCCTTTTATCCTTCTGAGGTCAATAAAATGAGTACTATTGAGGTGGGTAACAATAAACATCTGTTATTCAGCACCAAGATACCCTTGGGTTAACGTGCCGTTTACAAATACACTTATGTTAAAAACTTGGCTGGGATTCAATAATTAATGCTCGGATTTCTGCTGGTGTTGACTGAGCAATGCAGTTTCTCTATGTCTTCTGCTTCAGCTCATCCATGGAAGCAGATTATCTCGATGTCTTCTGCTTCAGTTCATCCATGGAAGAAGGTTATCTCTATGGCTCCTGCTTCAGCTCATCCATGGAAGCAGGTTATCTCGATGTCTTCTACATCTGCTTCAGCTCATCCATGGAAGGAGGTTATCTCGAGGTCTTCTGCTTCAGCTCATCCATGGAAGCAGGTTATCTCGATGTCTTCTACATCTGCTTCAGCTCATCCATGGAAGGAGGTTATCTCTAGGTTTTCCGCTTCAGCTCATCCATGCAAAGCAGATTATCTCTATGTATTCTTCTTCAGCTCATCCATGGAAGCAGATTATCTCTAGGATTCTGCTTCAGTTTATCCATGGAAGCAGATTATCTCTCTGTCTTCTGCTTCAGCTCATCCATGGAAGCAGGTTATCTCGATGTCTGCTGCTTCAGCTCATCCATGGAAGCAGGTTCTCTCGATGGCTTCTACATCTGCTTCAGCTCATCCATGGAAGCAGGTTATCTCGATGTCTGCTGCTTCAGCTCATCCATGGAAGGAGGTTATCTCGAGGTCTTCTGCTTCAGCTCATCCATGGAAGCAGGTTATCTCTAGGTTTTCCGCTTCAGCTCATCCATGCAAAGCAGATTATCTCTATGTATTCTTCTTCAGCTCATCCATGGAAGCAGATTATCTCTAGGTCTTCTGCTTCAGTTTATCCATGGAAGCAGGTTATCTCGATGTCTGCTGCTTCAGCTCATCCATGGAAGCAGGTTCTCTCGATGGCTTCTACATCTGCTTCAGCTCATCCATGGAAGCAGGTTATCTCAATGTCTTCTGCTTCAGCTCATCCATTGAAGCAGGTTATCTCGATGTCTTCTGCTTCAGCTCATCCATGGAAGAAGATTATCTCGATGGCTTCTACATCTGCCTCAGCTCATCCATTGAAGCAGGTTATCTCGATGTCTTCTGCTTCAGCTCATCCATGGAAGCAGATTATCTCGATGTCTTCTACATCTGCTTCAGCTCATCCACGGAAGGAGGTTATCTCTCTGTCTTCTGCTTCAGCTCATCCATGGAAGCAGGTTATCTCGATGTCTGCTGCTTCAGCTCATCCATGGAAGCAGGTTCTCTCGATGGCTTCTACATCTGCTTCAGCTCATCCATTGAAGCAGGTTATCTCGATGTCTTCTGCTTCAGCTCATCCATGGAAGCAGGTTAGCTCAATGTCTTCTGCTTCAGCTCTTCCATGGAAGCAGGTTATCTCGATGTCTTCTGCTTCAGCTCAACCATGGAAGCAGGTTATCTCGATGTCTTCTGCTTCAGCTCATCCATGGAAGCAGGTTATCTCGATGTCTGCTGCTTCAGCTCATCCATGGAAGCAGGTTCTCTCGATGGCTTCTACATCTGCTTCAGCTCATCCATGGAAGCAGGTTATCTCAATGTCTTCTGCTTCAGCTCATCCATTGAAGCAGGTTATCTCGATGTCTTCTGCTTCAGCTCAACCATGGAAGCAGGTTATCTCGATGTCTTCTACATCTGCTTCAGCTCATCCATGGAAGCAGGTTATCTCGATGTCTGCTGCTTCTGCTCATCCATGGAAGCAGGTTCTCTCGATGGCTTCTACATCTGCTTCAGCTCATCCATGGAAGCAGGTTATCTCGATGTCTTCTGCTTCAGCTCATCCATGGAAGCAGGTTATCTCCATGTCTTCTGCTTCAGCTCATCCATGGAAGCAGGTTAGCTCAATGTCTTCTGCTTCAGCTCATCCATGGAAGCAGGTTATCTCGATGTCTTCTGCTTCAGCTCAACCATGGAAGCAGGTTATCTCGATGTCTTCTGCTTCAGCTCATCCATGGAAGCAGGTTATCTCGATGTCTTCTGCTTCAGCTCATCCATGGAAGCAGGTTATCTCGATGTCTTCTACATCTGCTTCAGCTCATCCATTAGAGCAGGTTATCTTGATGTCTTCTTCCTCTGCTTCAGCTCATCCATTAAGCAGGTTATCTCGATGTCTTCTACCTCTGCTTCAGCTCATCCATGGGAGCAGGTTATCTCAATGTCTTTTGATTCTGCTCATCCATGGAAGCCAGCCACATTCTGTACCATTCTCTGAAAACATGACTGCCCACCTCCGAGTATTACACTGGCTTCCCCTTCTATAAGAGGATTATTTGTTCAAGCTTTTGTATCTCACAAAGCGTTCGATGAGAACGGTCCCGCTTTCCTTGGGTCTAGGCTTCCTTGCTGTGTTATCACCTGTAGTTTAAGATTAGCCGCAGCCAATCTGTTGTTGAATATTCAATTCAGGAACACTAGAGTCGGTGGGCGAACTATTTTATTCCTTACAGCCAGACACTAGACCTCTCTCTCTAAGAAATCTAGACTTATCTCCGCTAGTAAAGCATTTACGATTTAATTCACCTTGTGCTTTTTAACTTCAGTGATGTCTCTTCCTGCAATGTCATCAGATTTGACTGTCAAAGAAATGTCTTAGCCTACGATGCCATTGGTGGGCGAGCAAATGGTGTGTGACGTTATTTCTACTGCTTTCAGTGCCCTGAATCAATTGGAGTTTTTCACTAGAATAAACTTTTTCCTCAGTTTGTGTGTAACCAGGACAGATCCTTGTTTTAAATTAATTTCATGTAAATACCCAGTCTTGTCTGTGCTCGCTGGTGCTCCTCATACTGATATTAGTTGCTGAATCCAGTAAGGAACGCAATTTCTTCTCTCATCTGATGTTCTATTAAAAATAGTCCCAACCCAATTAGTAACATACTTTTTCTCCTCTAATATTTAAGTGATAGCTACATTAAAATGCATTTGATGCAAGATGTTACCTTACGTTAGTTATTTCTGTAGTGCATGAACACAGTTGTTTCTTGGCTCTCACAAAAGCCAGAGTAGCTAAAGAGAGAGTGGCGATTGCATAGCAGAAAGAACTAAATCATAAAGTAACAATTTGTAAGTTTGCAGAGATATTTTGATAAGCAGGATTCAATGTGAAGAGACCCAGGTTAGGAATTCCAGACTTAAATCACAGTCGTGGAGAAAGCTATCTCTCCGTAAAGAACACGTGAATTTAGGCACCCAGAGATGGGTTTGATAAGTAGAACGAAAGAGCAATGTGCGGGGATCACAGAAATTGGTTGGCAATGAAGTTTGCAGACTGTTGGTACAGAGCTCTACTGAGCAGTTTGGCGAAGGTAATTCTCTTAATAACCCTCTAGTTTGCACTAGTTGAAGGTATTTGAGTAGCTTTGCGGGGGTCATAAGATAAAGCGTCTTCCTACTGTCTAGTTTGGACTAAATTAGGACGTTTGAACTCTATTGAGGAGTTTAGAGTTAATGTGGGAAAGATAATAGTTTGTATTATAGATTAAGTGTATTTACCACTTTGGTTGTGTGCTCTTGCAGTAAGGGACATATTGCTGTCCAAGTGGATAAAAGGCTGGAAAGTGATTTTGCCATATTAGGTGGTGACACATTACTTGTGCCTACAGCTACTCATACCGGTAGGAAACATAGGAGGAGTTTAGAATGACCGCCGTCATAGTTTAACTTAGTTTTTAAGTATTTTGTAGACAGCCACCAACGTATGATAGCAAACCAGCTTGAGAGTAGGGGGGGTGGGGGGGCACAGTCTCCGTGGTCTACTGTGGAAGATTGTGACGGACCAAATATTAGCTGGGTGTCATCCTCGTACAAATAGACTCACGCCCCGACTAAATGGAGTAAATTAAGCCGGTTATATAGAAATGGTGAAACCAAGGCGACACTATTTTTATTAATTTTCCAGAAAAAATGGTAACCATGTGTGGACCGCATCTGAGAAACCGGCACCTGAAATTTCAACAGACAATATTACATCGACAGTGGTGTTGAAGGCAGCTGATAAATTTAATCTGCCAGAGCAATGACACCACCTTGATCCACCGGGACTCGAAGGCCACCAATACAGTGCTCCTAACTGGACGCAAACCACCTTCAAAAGCATCTATGAGGTCAATGCTCTCTATGAAGGCCGGAATTTGAGGAAATACCAATTTCTCTTACAATCTGCTGAAAAAATGGCAGGAGGGAAATTGGGTGAAAGTCAGTCATCTGCTTGCAAAAACGCTTCTTCGGCAGTGGTCTTGCAATGAAAGGCTTCCAACGTAGTGCTATTATTTCATTGGTCGCAGAGCTGTTAAATATTATTGGAGGACTGAGTAGATGTTGTTTCAGGACAGTCGCTTTACATACATCTTCAGGCACTCAGAGCATCAGCCTTAGTCAGTGCATTCAGCAGCTCAGAATCATTCAATGGCCCGAGTTTGCCTACAATTACCGCAGAACTATCACCAGTGCTTAGTGGGTGACAAGGACATCCCCTGCTTCTGTCAGGGAGAGGAGTCGCAGATTTTGTTAGCAAAAGAGAGAAAAATTCTTCATGCACCCGACTGGATAGACTCTTATTCTCTTTGCCTTCAGTTTGATGAAAGGGGGAGACTCTTTGGAGGGCATTCAAGTAATGTAAGTTGCCTTTTCTGAGAGCGGTAATCTGTTCTACCAATAACTAGCTGTCAGAAATTGGATTATTATTTGGGGTGGGTGACAATCCACCTCAAGGAGCAATCACAAGCCTTGTCAGGGTGAACCCGGAAAGTCACTAAATGAACCTGAGCTCCACCCCTGGTAGCTACGGCACAGAGCAGACTTATCTTTGGGCAATGTGTAGGTACATATGGGGTTAACAAACAGTAATAAAGCAAAAATGTAAAATGATAGAAATGCCAAACAGAATCAGAAAAAATAGAGTACAATTTATTAAACAAAATGACAGACGTCAGATGTTGATTTTTAAAGTTCTAACTAGGACTAGTGTCAAGAAGCCCAAAGTGCCAATAATAGTCAATGGTCATGGTAAACTGGGATCTAGGCGCAATTTGACTGTAACCACGATGGAGAGTGGGTCATACACCAACTAGGTCAAATCTGGTCAAAAAGTTTACCTTCTGACTTAGTCCTTTAAGTTTGCATCCACCACAGGAGTACACTTTTGAAGCCCACACGAGGAGATACTAGAAAACTCGCAGGGAATCAGGCAGAGGCCAAATGCATGGTCTTCTCGAGGTCCAGTGGCCACTGGTCAGCTGGGCAATTGCAGGGAAGGGCACATAGTTTGTTGCATCCTTTTACCTTGAACATGAGGTCTTTCTTATGACCCCTGGAGTCCATTTCCTTGTCCTGTGTGCAAGAGTGAGCATGGCCAGTCTATCAGGGCTCCTCTCAGGTCACAGACAGCGGGCCCATTCTTCCTCTGTTCTCCCTAAGGTCCAGAAAGCGTTCTGAAGGGGATTCCTGGGGATGCCATATTTATGCCTGCCTCGAGCTAGTGGTTAAGATAACTCTTGGGACTAAAGTCCCCGGGGCCTAACCCTTTCCACTTTGAGCATTTTTAGGATGGCAAAAGTCTTTAGCCATACTAAACTAAGGCTCTGAGGCTGGGGGTGAGTGTGGGGAGTAATACTAGTCCTCCCAACTAGTAACACCAAACCCTAAGTTTAAGAAGCCACTGTACTATCCCCCTCCCCAATAAACACCGAGACAAAGGTGTGGCAGGACAAAAGCATGGTTCGGATTTAAAAGTAGGGTTTTGCAAAAGCGGCAAACAGTTGTTTGTTTTCTGAAGTGCTTTTGTACAATCAAAATAGTGCATGGATATATAGTTGAGCATTTGGAACTATTGACACACAAGATGCCATCATCTACAACATTTTCATGATCTTACTTGCTGTCAGAGGAGGACATCTGGTAATGGGGTAGTAGCCTGTGAAATGCTATCACTCTCTCTAGGCTTTGCCTGTCACTACATTCAATGTGGCTCTCGCGAAGGGCTGTATCTGTTGGTGTCAGAGATGTTACTTTGCCTTTTACTGTGTATCGATCTGTGTAGGAGCAATACTACTCGTGTGCTGCACTTTATCAGCCAGTTGTCAAGGTGTGGGAAGACGTATGCTCCTGCATTGTAGTTTTACTGCACCCACTGCAAATCATTAGGTAAAGACCTACGAGTCTGTTGTGACCCCAAGGGGTATTATTTTGAACTGGCATGTTGTCCATTGACCACAAACCTGAGGCAGGAATGGTGCACTGAATGGATGGCGACATGGAAGTAGGAATCCTTGAAATCGAGGGGCACCATGTGCTCTTATATGAAGAGCAATACAGCTATAATATGGCCATAGTAGCTCAATTTACATTGCTCATCAGGAAACTCTGCCTCCCCCAGTTACAAACCACAGAATTTCTCGCAACACCCTGACCATCAGCAAACCAGATTACTTTACCAACTTTCCAATCTGCCTCAAATTCTAATCCTTCTCCACGAGTGACTCTTTATTCTTTTATTTAACCTCCTATTACTACCTAATTTGGTTGGTTGTCGGCAGTTCACTATAAAAATCAAATTGGTCAACATAGTTTTCAAAGCCATCTATGGAAAACCCCATTCTATACCAGTAATGCTCTTTGCCCCTCTACTTTGGGCTCACCACACCGCTGCACCCACCAGCACCTCCTGGTCATTGCCAATTCCACGGTACCATCTAATGTTTTTTTTATTTTTTATTTATTCACCATTTAGGACCTTTTTTTGGAGTACCCTCCCCAGTTAACCATGCATTATATCCTTGCAACTTGCATTCAGCCTAGTCTGAAAGCTTGGAGGATTTCTGGGTTGAGAGAAGAGTGGTTCTCTGTACACGTTAAAAAATTATGTATGTGTTGTACTCTCTAATATCTAATCCCCCACACCCTTCATATCTTCTCATCTATTTATTTAGTCCCACGTAAATACTAGCGAGAGTTACATAACATTATGACTGCTATGTACACAATTTCTGTTCAAAATACTTAGGAAATCACTAAAAAAAAAAATATATATATATATATATATATATATATATATATATTTCAAAAAACACCACTGTCGTCGGGGCCCCCAACCCTGCAGGGTGGCCGTGGCTAGCGGGAGACAGAGATTCCCGTAGATAAAATCAAAGAAAGAAATTGCCACAGCCCGGGTCCGGAGAAGAGCATTTATTGAATTGGCGCAGGCAACAGCAAGCGTGATTATCCTGACGCGTTTCGGCGGAATGCCTTTGTCGAAGGATGAACAATCACTTGTGCAATGTCCCAGGTGTTATAAATAGTGATCAGAGTCACGTGCCTGCATACGACAAACTACAATTCCCATAGTTCACTTTGAGTTGCAGTGAAATATATGTAAAACCCTGGTGGTGTTTGTGACCCTGCAAAACTCAGACTGGTTGTTCCAGGTAAGTATAGCGTATCCAGGAGAAAGCTGGTGCACATAACAAACAATCCTTACTGTGCCACAACAATGTCAATCTGCGCTGTGTCCGGACCCTGCCAACTTCATCAACATTTGCTCTGCAGCAAGGACGCACTCGAGGAGCATGAAAATCTTTATTAAAAACAGATGCCAGCATTCCGTTCCTCTTTGTTGCCTGACGCGTTTCGGGAGATTTCTCCCTTCTTCAAAGGCGTGGTTCCAGCAGCTATCAACCGGCACACATATTTAAATTATACGCCCTCCACTGGGCAATTGAATAACAGCCCCCGCAGTGTGCTGGGACTTGTAGTGCGCCTGTGCCATCTAAACCCCAATGGGCGCTGCGCAATTTTGAGCCTCAATAACTGTCCAGTTTAACAACCCACCAATGGGCCACAGATTGCCTGTCTGTTTCTTTGATCCAAGCATGCTCCTCCACATTACGGCTGCAGCATGATTCCCAGACGTGTGGCCCCACTACAATCCTCGGGTGGTGCAGTCCTTCACGGTCGAGCCCACCGTGCTATATCTTCATCAACATTTGCTCCGCAGCAAGGACGCACTATATATATACTAGTCTGACAAAAAGCTCAAGGAACAGCTACCTCCAACTCCACAGCTACAGATTTAATATGAAAAGAAACTCTGGTAAAACCATTTAAGGAGGAGATTAAGTCTTGTGGTCATCAATTATAACACCATTAAACAAGCTGCCTGAACTCTACTTCCATACCTAATTGTGCGATCCTGGGCAAATCAATGCCCTGTGTGAGACCTTAAAAACCTTCGAGCACTTAGAATAACCACAACAACAAACAAGATTAAAAAGTCTAAACAATTGTACAAATCTGTAGGGAAAAAAAGTCTGCTCTAAATATATATATATATATATATATATATAGCTATAGTCTCTAAATCTAGGTGGGTAACTATGCTGTGAACATTTCAAAAAATATATGTTAGTCCTGCTTGACAGATTTAGACCACATGCATAATAGGATGGAAGGAACAGAAAAGATAATTAACAAAGAGGTGTTATGCTTTACACAGTGGCCAAGAGGAGGCACATTTAGTATCACAAGCAGCAACTTTTAGGGTATCACACATCGCGTGTACAGTGATGAAAAGGGTACAAAACACAGAATAGACATCTTAATACAAAAGGGGCTTTTCAGTTTTGTAACAAAACAAAAATGTAAATAATTTGTGGAAGTTATCTTTATTTTTGATTTACATGCGCAAATAGTTTTTCCATTTTAAAATTAAAACCAATCCAAAATGAGAATGTTTTAAGACGTTACCACACCCTTACCCAAATGATACCATTAAGCAAGCAGTGTGTGGATTTCCATGTAAAATCAAACTACCTTCCTATTCTACATTGGTAAGACCCAAAGTTTCATTGTGCAAATTTCCGCTGAAAAGAAAATCCTACAAAATGTAATTTTCAAGTTTTATCCAGGACCACTGCTCACATTTTCTCTTTTAAGTCTGCCCTGGGACAGAACAGAGATTGCTCCAGTTTCTTCCTTGTTTTAAATATTACAAAGGATTACAGCTCAGTTTGTGGCTGGTGCTGTGGAAACAATATCCTGTATTCGGATCAGACAAGCCAATTGCATTTTTTTCTAGTGCAGAGATAGTCAATTCTTGTACAGAGCATTATTTTACTTGTTTTAGGATATTTTTTAACTACAATAATCCCTCTCTTTAGCTTTCTCATAGTTCAGAAAGCCATTTGTAAACAACCCAAACAGTTCATTGACTGGTGAGAAAAGTAATATCTCTATAATAATTGTTTCGAGACCTGTATGTCAAAAAAACCACAGTATCGGCACAAAGCTGTAAAACACCATTTGGTCGCACATTGTCTATAGTCACGGGACCGTTCATTCCACTAAAAGGTGCCTAGACTAGACAGATGCCTAGAAAAGCAAACGCCTTTCATCTGTACTCGGTTGGTATTTACTCAAGTGATATATTGTGTTCCCAGAGTAACACTGGGCATGAAGAAAGCCTGCAACCCAATCAAATTGGTTAAAAGCCCTTTTAAAATTCAAATGTTTTCCCTCATCTCTGGGGTTCATCATTGTTAACAGTGCTTATGTGGCGGCACATAGCAGGTCACAGTTTTGTATTATCACAATCTAGAGTGAAAAAAAGAACTTCTGCCCCTGAAAATATGAGATTAACAATAAGTTAGGACAACTTTAACCAAACAAGCAACTAGCTTGAAGTCCAGTCAAAGGCCTTTACCTGTTACAGCCTACACACACAGACTCCTAAATAAGGCACTATTAATATAAGAGTCAAGTTTCCATTTTCTAAAAGTTTGGTCGTCTGGGTGTCCATCACCAAATGGTGGGACAAATGGGTGTAGTGAGTGCTCAGACTGCAAAAACAGTGATAGCAAGTTTAAGGCAGCTTTTCTAGATGTCAGCATTATATAACTTGGTCATAAGTACCAACCAGCCTCTTCAAACAGTCTGAGATGTACTTTCACACTCAACCTTGTAGCCTGGACACCTCAGAAGAAAGTGAACGAGGACAGCCAAGAACACATTCTACAGCCATGATAACATAAGGATTGATGTAGAGCCCCAGTAACCTCCAAAAGGCACATGCTAAAATACTGCTAATACTAACAGTTTGTTACATTTAATCAAAAAAACACCACATTCTAGAGCCGATGTACCAGCCCGGCAACATTTCCTTCTAGAGCTCTGGTACGTGCAATACCAGGGATCCAGAGTACTAACGAGACAGTAAGGGCAAGAACAGCTGTTTTCAGAAAAATGGCAAAATTAACCCATTCTGGAGCTGCAAGAACATCTGATCAACGCATTATAGAACTATGGTATTTTAAGAGAAGTAACAACACAATGCTGAGCTCTAGTAACACTAGCAAAAGAGCTTGTAAGGAGATGGAAACCCCATGAACGGCATTCAATACAAATAGTAACTTCAAACATACTCCTAGAAATATGGCAAGCCTCTGGATAACTCATTAAACTTGAACCACATAAAGATCGTTCAACCTCTGAGAGCACCCATTCACTTGATTACATGTGGCAATAAGCATCTGCTTAACTGGTGACAAATGGAGACAGACACTGGACCCATGGCTGCTGGCAGCACCACACTGTGGCACCACAAACTGTGCCTTCATGGACTTTACAATATATAACACAACTAACAATTCCCACACAATGCGTATTGGGCCACTAAAAGCTTCCTCTTCTACACGGACGAGTGTTCAAGGCTAAAACCCAGACGCAGTGGCAACTTATGGGTGAATCTCCTCCTAGATAAGAAGACCAAACCTGATGCACTGGACCACAGACATGCCTTCATACTCAAGTCAGACGTATCCGGCACCCTGTTGACCCAGATTAGCTATCTTGACTAAAAGAGGATCCTGCAATGGTTGTAGCCCGAAGGCTAAAATTAAGCCATTTACCTCCAGAACACCCATCAGTTAGTTCACGTTACACAGATCATAAACTATCATAAGAAAACAAGTAAAACATCTGCACTGTACTTTTTGAAGACAATCTGCGATGAGTTTCTGTTTGCGACGTTTGGTGCATTTTATGAAGCACCTTCCACATTCAGATAAAGTACTCATGATACGTCTACTTCTGGAAGCTAGGAGGATGATGAAAATTCCTCTACTTCCTGCTACATTTGAAGGTTCAAGGCAGCCTATACCTCAGTTATCACTGGTGTCTATCCCTTTCTACAGGTTCTCTGCAGGTCAGAGGAATACATTGAAAGCATGACTGTGCACGAGAGACGACAGGTCGCTCTGGACCACAAGGCGGCAATGCAAAGACCACCCAGATAACCAAATCTTTCCTCTTTTTCCACTAGCACTGGTTGATTATTTTGAGTACCTGGGTACATTTTTAGAAGTTCTGAAATATCAAACGCTGTTAAAAAAAATATATATAAGTAAACAGAACACAAAGGGCCAGTGATGTGGGAAAATGATATTCAGCAGAAGCGTCTAAGAACCTTTTGACCACATGGCATCCAATGTTTGATACTTTAGGCTGGTATAGTCCAGTCCCTTTCTTATAACAGCCAACTGGACACATTCCTGACAGAACCACCTCATAGAAGAGATGCTCTATCCCACGCAAAAAAGCTGTTCCACGCATCTGGCAAGATGAGATGATCTGCCTACTTGCCTCAAAGTTTCTTGAAAGAAGATTTATCTCCCACCATGTATGGTTCCAGGGCAGCCAGTCCTCTACATAGCGTACAGAAGGTCTGCGGCCAGAGTGGTGATCACCTGAACTAGCAGACAGATGTGCAGCTGAGTTCACTGGACTCCTGCAGCGACACCACCATGAGTCCGCTGGGGCTGTCGAGTATGTTGGGCTCACTAGAGCACTGCCGGTGGCTGAAGCCTGACTGCAGCAGGAGGCACTCATCCCCATTGTCTTGCTCTTCCACCATCCCTGTGTGCATCTTGGTGGTCATGGCGAACAGCTGGATGTCCGAGTGGGCGTTGGCCACTGTGTGGCGGCGGACACTGCCGCACTTCTCCAGATAGGCCTCGCCTTCGTGCTCGGTCAGTGGGGTGAGGGGAGGCTCACTGGTGTGTCGTGGTATAATCTGGCTGGAATAGGTCTGCACATTTGTCTTTGGGTGGCATCGCAATGGTGCTCGCTCTGGAAGGGGAAACGAGAAAGAAGGAACTGTCAGTGCCAGCTCAGACCAATCATCTTTCAATTATCAGGAAATCACAGTCCATCACAGCAGCACGTGGGGCTAATCGCCTTTATGCTACAAGTCTATAAGCACATGGACAGACCTTTGCAATGATATTGAGAGTAACATAGGAGCACCCCACAGAGAACACTCAAAACTCACAAATCTTAAGATGCTGTTGACCTGCATATAAACAGGAGCAATATGCCTGTGATGATATGTCAAGAAAATTAACACTACAAGCAATGATGGCTGATTGCTTTTGAAAGTGGTGAAGCGATCAGGCGGGCACTCCAGGAATGCCCTTAGGCACAACCCCAAAGCTCTTGATCATGGTCATTTATTAACTTTGTTTATAACAGGCCAGGATTAAGAGGTCTGGAGTTGAGGTTAAAGGCAGTGCGAGTTTCTCACACTGCCTGGCAGTATGTAAAACTAAACAAAACAGTAAATTAAATTAAAAAAATAAAACACACTTACCTATTCCTCTCCGGTCCCGCAGTCTGTTGCAAAAAGGCAGCAAAGGGTCTCTGAACCAACTCTCCTAACCTATCCAGACGCTGCTCTCATGTTGTTAACTAGCATAAGAGAAGAGCCTGGATTGATTGGAGCAGGCCAGCTCAGCACTCCTACAGGCACTGGAGGCCTGTGCCTGCTCTCCAGCCAGTAGTTGCTTGGGTTGGAGAGGTTTAAAGTACGCATGTCAGGTTGACCGTCGCAAGACAGCTGGCCATAGTGACATGCGCACTTTAAACTAAGTGTGCACTACTCCTCCTCCCCTGCTGCCAGTCAAACATAATGGCCCCGTTCCAACACTTGGCTGGGGCTGACCGGCCGCACTGAAAAATAAATTGTTAATAAAAATCATTTTATTACCATTTTATTTTTCAGTTTTGCTGTGCTGGCAGCAGGGTGGGCGATTCTCCTCTGCCCTAATAGAGGCGCCACTGCTGGCAAGAAGTAATAATTAAACGAGTTACACCAATACCTCAGGTTACGTTTCCTTTATTGAGCCAGTACTATGAATAGTGCCTTTCCTACGTCTGTCAACAGCAACTGACCTGGAACTACACATCTCCAAAGCTCCACACTTCCAAGATTCTAAATGAGAATGATAGGCCAGCACAAGGCTGCTGGTCTTAAAGTTACAACCCACCCCTTCCTTCACATTAACCATAAACAGAAACATTTATATCTATGTGAAAGCAAATAGGGAAAATGTTAACTAAAGACAATATACATAATACAATATTACACAGGTGTAAGGAATGCTATGAGACAAAACATACCCTACTAAAATACACAGTAAAATGCGTAAAATGATAAATACAACCGACCACATTTGCTTGACAAACAATCCACACATGTTTAACACAATAATATTGAAACCTCACTGGTGCTCTTCTAGGCTTGATAGTACTCATTTTAATATTTTGTCCTCTCGCTCTTTCTGTATTACTGAGTTGGTCACCATCACCTCTTCCACTCACTCTCAACCTCACTGTCATTAAAATACTCTGCATTGGTCATCACCATTAGGCCATTGCAACCTTCTTTCTCCTGTATCACTCTCCTACCATCCAATTCTTCCTCCCTTTTCCTCTGATAAAAGGCAACCCTCCTTTTATTCCACCTTTGTCCATTTTGCAACTCTATCCAATCCTCACTCCCTCTTCACCTTAAAAGGACCATAGAACTTTGAAAATCTTCATCTACACCTCATCTTCACCAAGTCTACCCTCACCTGGATCATCTACTCTTCTGTTTTCATCTCTCAATCCCATCTTCACACCCTGATCGCAGATCTTTACATCAGACACCACAACCTCCTTGAGCACTTGCCACACCAATCCCATCCCAGGAACCCAGCTTCTTATGAGCTCAAACAATGACCAACCAGTGGCACATTAACCCAGGACATATGCCTACTCAAACACCTGCATGTCAATAACCAGATCCATCCTATTCTTTATAGCCATTTCAATCACCCCTTTAATGGTCCGATTTGCCCTCTCTACCATGCCATTTCATTGGGGATTAATGATTGCTGTTCTTATATGTTGCACATCAGACTCTCTCAATTTCCTTATTTCACCTGAGCACAGCTGTGTTCCAAATTGTCTTTCACCAACCAACTTAGCATTCCTTCTCTCGAAAGGGATCTTCTTAATGCCTTAATAGTGTGGGCTGTTGTAATCTCCCTGACCCATTCCACCTTAGTCCATCTACTATGCAGATCTACTAACACAACTGCAAAGTGCTTACATTCAGGCAAGGTAAACATAGGACCAATAAGGTCCATTGCAACTTTCATCCACGGTACTCCTGGGTCCTGCAGTCTCTTCTTCCCACTGTTCACAAGCTGCAACCTGTTCTCACTCTACATACTCCATTCAAGCTCACAAATTTAACAACATCCTTGTGCATACCCGGCCACAAAAGTGTTCTTTGAGTTTCACCCAAATATTCTCCATATGCCAATTCCATTACTCAACCTTTCTGGTGCACCAGCCTTTCTCCACTTATTATCCCACCATTACCAACAATTGGCAATTCATCCAACTCATTCACATAAGATAGGAGTGTCCCTTCCACACAACTATTCCTCTGTATGTCTTTCCTAATCATCTTTCCTACTCTGGTCAAGGTGAGGTCCTCTGCATCAGATTTCACCCATTTTTGCCACTATTTCCCCAAAACTTAAAAAATCTCTCTTAGGTTGATATTCCACTGGCATTAACGACAAGCAGTCCACCTGCCTACAACTCCACTCTAGAATGTATCCCACTTCGAAGTTATAGTCATGTAACTTAGCTGTTAGGCATGCTAAACACACAGACACGTGTAACGTACACTCAGGCAACAACACTTTGATCAATTGATATCATTTGTGTGCACGGTTTTCCCTAAACTTACAAATATGTTCTGAAATGCTCCAGTACCCATGTCTCAGCCAGTGTCTTTTTAAACTGAATAGTTTCTTTCCGTGGGAGAAGAGGAACGTGACAAATGCTACCACTTTATCCTTCCATCCAGGACACTGTGACAACATTGCCTCAATACCTTATGCACTAGCATCACCTGTCACACTAATTTTACTCTTCACATCAAAGGGACTCAAAATGTTGGTGGCACAAATCTTCTCCATGATGCTATTGAAGGCTTCATCATGTCTGTTAGACTATTCAAAGTGTTTCCCTTTACTTAACAGTTCCTACATTGGTTCTGTTCAGCAGATCAGACTTCAGCTTAATAACCTCTGCACTGAGTGTATACTCTAAATATTCTTCCAAGACGTTACGCTAGTTTTTTTTAAATGTAAAACATGCTTTTCCTAAATGATCCAAAACATTTTTGTGAGACATTATGCTCCTCCTCTGTCTTTCAATAGACTAAGATTTCATCTAGGAATAACAATACCATTTTTGGATCCCCCAAACACCTGACTCATCATTCGTTGAAAAACGCTTGCAGATGAAGCCAGACCAAATCATAGCCACGTAAATTGTAATTCTCCCTCTGGCGTAATTAAAGCAGTCAAACATTTTTAATCTTAGCCATGCTTGCTCTGGAGGTAAGCACTTTTCGAATCTAGCCTTGAGCAGTACTTACCACCATTTAACATTAATAATTGGCAATAGGAAGATGTTCAGAATTATGCTAAGCTTGAGACTTCTTAGGTCCACACAGAACCTTAAATTTCCTGGTGACTTCCTGGTGACTAGTCGGGGGGGGGAAAAACATTTTCCTGCCTTGATAGGTTCAATGACTCCCTCCGACACCATCTAGAATAACATACTTTTCATGTCTTCCCTTACCACTTTGGGAATTTGCCTTACCTTGTGTTGCACTGGTGTAGTTCCCTTCTTCGAGTAGATTTTGTGTACACATCCTCTCAATAAACCCACCTCCTCTCGAACACCAAACTGGCATCCCTCACTATCTCATGCCCTCCACACCATCAATCAATCCAAATATAGGTGGATTTGGTTACATATACCTTCTCTTTTGTACTTCGATCTCTAAATTCAGTCTGAGTCCAGATGTATTGACAATAAAACTATGGTGCTTTCCGGATATCCTTTTGGAGGAATATCTTTTTGTTCTAGTCATATCTTACCCCATTCTTTTAATAACATTTTCTCCTGAGTAATGGTGCAGTGAAGATGAGAGCTGAGAGTATACAGGTATACGTCGTCTGGAATCACCATGGGATTCAGGATTGGAAAGTGTGGCCAGCTAATGCGCATTACTCAGCTCAGCTGAAGCACGAGTAAGCTGCTGTGTTATCATTTCACTGCTGAAGTGCGAGCATGTTGCTGTGTTATTTCCATGCCCACGCCGATGACAATTACTGGCGCTCCAGTAAGACTGGGTATATAATCTGCTATGTGCACTGACTCCATTTGTATAAATTCATTGCATAAAGTACTAGAATGGTAATTAAATATCTTGAGCCTGGTGGATTGTCTGCATCTCTGTGGGTGCGGATGTCACCACTCCATAGTAGTGCTTAGGCTGTTCCAAATCCAGTGGCGGCTGTTCCAGGGATTCAGCAATGGGGCGGGAGGGGGGGGATGTCACTTACCTACTGGCCGTCCGCCGCCACTCCTCTGTCCTTTTCCTGGCTTCTTCTGTGCAAGAAGGAAGCACCTGGGCACTCCCAGGCTCCCCATAGCCAATCACAATGCTGCAATGCAGCATTATTATTGGTCTGAGCGCCATAGTTCAGTGCACAGCCAGGGAATAGGAGCCTGGACATGTTCTCCACCCAGGCTGTAATGCATCCTGAGTAAAGAACATGCAAAGTACGCAAGACTGTTTGGCCGGTCTGAGAGGGCCAGCCTATCAGTCACTGCGCACTGACAGAGTGCCCACCACTCCTCCCCCCTGCTCTGAGAGCAGATCAGATCTGCCCCGCCCCTACAAGACGCCGCACCAGGAACAAATAAAATGATAACGTCAAGTCTTAATTTTATTTTTCCTTTTTTTACATGGTGAAAAGCAGTGGGGCGACGCTACTCCGCCTTAGAGGAGGAGCAGCCACTGTCCAAATCCTCGCAAAAATGTGTAGTAATTATACATGAGTTGCACCAATACCTTCAGGTTAAGTTTCCTTTATTCAACCAATACTACGAATGGTGTCCCTAGGCCAGTCAACAACAACTGACCGGGACCAGTCAACAACAACTGACCTGGACCAGTCAACAACAACTGACCTGGACCTACGCATCTACAAAGCTCCACCCTTACTAGTTTCCAAATGAGAACGAAAGACTAGCACATCAGATATAAAGTCATATAAAGTGCTGTAAATGATTTTTAATAAGTAGTTGTGCCAGCCAACACAAAAGCATTCAAGACACCTCTACTTTCACAGAAAAAAATGTTACCAGTCAGCAGTTTCTGGGTGAAAGATTCATACTAGTAGTGGGGCTGTGGGAAGCAGGCAAGTGCATAATGTATGTCAATTACAAAGAAAACGTAACAGATATTTCTGTGCAATATTCTGAAAAAAGTTTCCACTTCTAGACAAATGTTTATATAATATGGAATTTCCAAGAGTTCTCCAGGCATTTCCAATAAGCTTCCTGTGAAAGGTTACAATGAAATTTCACTTAAAAAATAAATGTCTGTAAGGGGGCTTTGTGCGGGGGCATTTGCAAAGCTCTTTTTGGGGGTGTTGCTAAGGTACGTTGGTTGGCAAATGCAAAAGGCAATTGCGGGCTTGGAATAGGTTTGTTTGCGAAGGGCAGCTTCACCAAGATCTGTTGCGGCTTTACAAAGATCTAAGCGGGCCTTGTGAGGGTCTCTTAGGGGGTTTGCAAATGTTCCATTTGGAGTACGCAAGTATAAGGAGCATGTAATGATATGGGTTAGATTGGTTGGGTGCTACGGCTACCCAAGATTAGATTGCGTCCTGTGATAGTGTCCCTTGAAGGGTTAAAGGGTTTGGTTGGAGCTTATAAGAGGGATTTGTTTAGGTGTCTATTTGTAGCCATTTAGTGGTCACGTGGTACATAGGTGAAAGTTTGATTACTCCAGGAATAAACTCACATATTTGGCAGAGAAGACCAGTGTTTCAAGTGCCTGTACTGCACCGCTATGCAGTTCTAAACTGCACAACACCAGCTGCATGAAAAACTGGAAATGGAACAGGCTAGTTAACACTGGAGCCTCCAACTCTCAATATTACAGTCAGCCCTGAACACGTTGTAAAGAATATCTCAGAGAAAGGTCTCATATAGCTTCCCCAACACAGAGTTAGAACATCTCTTCCAGACATCTGCTACTAAGCCTACAGAATATTTGTAGAAAGGATTTGATTTTTTTTGGTTTCGAATAACAGACTAGGTCTAGAATTACCGACACTTTATGCACAAAATCGAGAGTGGCTACGCAGCCCACAAAGAAGCTGGGAGCTAGACAGAAAAGCAGTGCTTAATTTGACCCTGTGGTTTCCGATGCTCAGCACCGGCACTTATGACAGTCTGGCACATGGTGGCGCTGTTTGTCTAATTTAGAGATGAGCACAATAACAGTTGTTTATTAATTCAACGCACCCTAAAATGACTAATACCTGCTGCCCAAACCATTCTTCTAGCTATGGGGGCCTGGAATAGTCAGAATTGAGCTACTTGCAGGAGTGTGAGGGTTAGTAGTTGTGTACTGTGTTTGGCAGTGCTGGCAGGGCAATAGGTAGTGTAAGCTGCAGTGGGCTAATGACAAGGGCACAGAAACTTTTGTTTTTAACAAATTAAACACTGCAGAAAAGTTAATAAAGTAGTATATGGGTTTATATAAAAACACCTTCTGTACCATAAACTGCAACAGTTTGAGATCTTTCATTTTTATATCCTGCCAGAAATCAGCAAAGGTAAGTTTTACAGACATTTCTGACCACTGCTGGCCGCAGGTGCAATATCAGCACACTTCGGACACGCTTGAAGTCAGAAGGGCCTGAAGAATGCAAGTGTAGCAAACTACAACTGACCGATAAAGAGGCAAGAGCAGCCATCCCATCCATTTCTCTCAAAAGACGAGCTGGGCTGCTAGCCCAAAGCCACTCTGACACTGAGGTGCCATGATCTGAAAGAATTTTTCCAGGTTCTGCAGCCAGAGTGTCCACAGATGCCAGCTTTCTGCCTGAGTCACGTCTCCCACATGGCCACAAACCTTTCATCAGCCCTTGAACGCTGTGGGAGGAAGCGCGTCATTCCACCGGCCACGGTCATGTGACTTCCTGCTCACATGCCTTTGTACTGTCCACCTGGAGTTCAGAGTGGATGAATGAGTGCTTCCCGGAGGAGAGGATTTTAAGGGAAGGTGAGAAAAGTATATGTTGACACCCGCTCTTATCCAAAACGGCACCTAGGTGGCCAAGTTTAGATGATCACTTCGCAGGTCACAGAACACATTTGGATGTAACAAAAAAGGTAGTTAAAGTCCAACTTAAAAGATATAACTTTGGTAGTTATTGAGCTTAGTGTGTGATTAGTAGGTCATACTGTACTTGAGTTCTCAGCATGTGATTAGTATGTCACGCTGTATTTGAGTTCTCGGGTGTGATTATATGTCACGCTGCATTCGAGTTCTCAGGGTTTGATTTGTGTCATACTGTACTTGAGCTTTCGGCGTGTGATTAGTAGGTCTCGCTGTATTTAAGTTCTCAGAGTGTGATTAGTGTCATGCTGTATTTGAGCTCTGGGCGTGTGATTAGTATGTCATGCTGTTTTTGAGTCCTCAGAGTGAAATTAGTATGTCACGCTGTATTAGAGTTCTCAGAATATGATTAGTATGTCACGCTGTATTTGAGTTCTCAGCGTGTGATTAATATGTCATACTGTACTTGAGTTCTCGCATGTGATTAGTATGTCACGCTGTATTTGAGTTCTCGGGGTGTGATTATATGTCACGCTGCATTCGAGTTCTCAGGGTTTGATTTGTGTCATACTGTACTTGAGCTTTCGGCGTGTGATTAGTAGGTCTCGCTGTATTTAAGTTCTCAGAGTGTGATTAGTGTCCTGCTGTATTTGAGCTCTGGGCGTGTGATTAGTATGTCATGCTGTTTTTGAGTCCTCAGAGTGGAATTAGTATGTCACGATGTATTATAGTTCTCAAAATATGATTAGTATGTCACGCTGTATTTGAGTTCTCAGCATGTGATTAATAGGTCATACTGTACTTGAGTTCTCGGCATGTGATTAGTACGTCACGCTGTATTTGAGTTCTCAGCGTGTGATTAATATGTCATACTGTACTTGAGTTCTCGGCATGTGATTAGTATGTCACGCTGTATTTGAGTTCTCAGCATGTGATTAATATGTCATACTGTACTTGAGTTCTCGGCATGTGATTAGTACGTCACGCTGTATTTGAGTTCTCAGAGTATGATTAGTGTCATACTGTACTTGAGCTTTCGGCGTGTGATTAGTACGTCACGATGTATTTGAGTTCTCAGCGTGTGATTAATATGTCACGCTGTATTAGAGTTCTCAGAGTATGATTAATGTCACACTGTACTTGAGCTTTCGGCGTGTGATTAGTATGTCACGCTGTATTCGAGTTCTCAGAGTGTGATTAGTATGTCACGCTGTATTTTAGCTCTGGGCATGTGATTAGTATGTCACGCTGTATTTGAGTCCTCAGTGTGATTAGTATGTGCGCTGTATTTGAGTTCTCAGCGTGTGATTAATATGTCACGCTGTATTTGAGTTATCAGAATATGATTAGTATGTCACACTGTATTTGAGTTCTCAGCGTGTGATTAGTATGTGATTAGTATGTCCTTCTGTATTTGAGTTCTCAGCGTGTGATTAATATGTCACGCTGTATTGGAGTTCTCAGAATATGATTAGTATGTCACGCTGTATTTAAGTTCTTGGCGTGTGATTAGTATGTCATGCTGTACTTGAGTTCTCAGAGTTTGATTAGTGTCATACTGTACTTGAGCTCTCGGCATGTGATTAATATGTCACGCTGTATTTGAGTTCTGGGCTTGTGATTAGTATGCGATTAGTATGTCATACTGTACTTGAGCTTTTGGCGTGTGATTAGTAAGTCACGCTGTTTTTGAGTCCTCAGACTGTGATTAGTATGTCACGCTGTATTTGAGTTCTCAGCATGTGATTAGTATGTCATGCTGAATTTGAGTTCTCGGTGTGTGATTAGTATGTCATGCTGTACTTGAGTTCTCAGAGTTTGATTAGTATGTGATTAGTATGTCACGCTGTATTTGAGTTCTCAGCATGTGATTAGTATGTCATGCTGAATTTGAGTTCTCGGTGTGTGATTAGTATGTCATGCTGTACTTGAGTTCTCAGAGTTTGATTAGTATGTGATTAGTATGTCACGCTGTATTTGAGTTCTCAGCGTGTGATTTATAGGTCACGCTGTATTTGAGTTCTCAGAATATGATTAGTATGTCACGCTTTATTTGAGTTCTCGGCGTGTGATTAGTATGTCATACTGTACTTGAGCTTTCGGCGTGTGATTAGTAGGTCACGCTGTATTTGAGTTCTCAGCATGTGATTAATATGTCACGCTATATTTGAGTTCTCGGCTTGTGATTAGTATGTCATACTGTACTTGAGCTTTCGGCGTGTGATTAGTATGTCACGCTATATTTGAGCTCCAGGCGTGTGATTAGTATGTCACGCTTTGAGTTTTTAGATTATGATTAGTATGTCACGCTATATTTGAGCTCCGGGCGTGTGATTAGTATGTCACGCTTTGAGTTTTTAGATAATGATTAGTATGTCATGCTGTATTTGAGTTCTCAGAGTGTGATTAGTAGGGCAGTTCTTGGCGTGTGATTAGTATGTCTTACTGTATTAGAGTTATTATCGCGTTACTGCATCCTGAAGTGAGCCCCGACTGCTCGCTATTGACAAATTTGAGACACAAGTTGACAAAATGAATAACTCTGATCCAAAGGGAATGAAATGGTCTTAAGCCCTGAAATATCAATTGTAAATAACAGTATCACCCAAGATACCACCAATAGACAGCCTCCTGCCCCCGGACCTAAAGCAAAGGCCTCGCAGGCTACTTCTGTTTTTTCCTGTTATATGAAGATATTGTGGGTATAGGAAGCAGGCTCAATATTGCTGGTGAGTGCTATAAAAAAAACCTTGACAGGATCGCTCACAAGGCAAAGTTCTTGAGCTGGGCAGACAACAGGCACCTCTCTAACAGGCCTTACAGGACCTATCGAGTGAGAGTTGGACACCTTGCCAGCCGCTCGAGGTGGCCCTTCTGGCAGCCCCAACCATCTTCTCTTGCAGGTCACTTGGCTTTTTTCTGTTAGGATATGAAAAGAGCTCGTTTCCAGGCTACAGAAACAGTATAGTTGGAAAGTGGCCAATTGAATAACGTCTGAAGCTCAGGACAGATTACACTGAGAAGTTAATGTCAAATGTTAGCAGGCCAAGGATCTTTAAGAGAGCCAGATTTAATTCTGAAGAGTAATTGTGCTGTGGAGTCGAGAGAAAGAGGTGTGAAAACAGAAGGAACTACATTTGTTTGAACGGAGAGGCTAGAGGTACAAGATAGAGGAATCGAGTGACCGAAAGAGGAGAGATTGAAATACATTAAGGACTTCATCGTAGAGAAACTGTAGCAGCATCACAGAGAGACAGTGAATGACCATGCTTTTACCACAGACCACATAGGAGAGTGAATTGACCATTTTAAAAATTGCTTTATAGCTGCTGAATGCAGAAGTGATACGGCTGATAAAGTAAATAGAACGGGACGATGCAACTGCCTTATGATAAGACCTGACAATGATGCGGTACGCAACATGGCCAGTGGAAGAGTCATCTTTACACTAAATGTCTGTAGCATTTTTGCTCTGATGCTTGTACTCAGAGTTCCTAATCCGGTCATGGTGCTGATGGTGGTGGGAGTTGGCTACTGCAAGGGGACTCGAGAAGATGAAGGATGTAGCGAACCAAGAGTTGAACTGATCGATTTCCGCTTCAACGGAGGAGATCATGTAGGGTCAAGAGGGGAGCCGCACATTATCAAGACTGGATAAGTTTGGACTAGGACCAGTCAACTTGGCCGTGTGCCAAATGAGAACAGATTTATGAGAAGAAGCCAACTGAAAGAAAAAACACTGAAGAATGTTCCAACTAAAATGCGCTTAACACACTGCTTCTTATAAATACGTATATTTTATTAGCCCTACTTACGAGATTGAGTACTGTTTAATTATGTTTGATATGTCAATCTGATGCTTCCATGATAACACTGTCTATGTTTTGAAGTGAACAATAACGATTATACTCTATGCGGTTAATTTGATAATCAATAAAAATAAAGTTAAAAAAGAATGTTCCAACTAGGGCGGTGGAGAAGAATGGAGAAAGGTGACCAGTTTAGGAGGAAATATAGCCAGGTCAAGTGCGTGTCATGCCTCATGAATGGACCCAATAACACTAACAGTGTAAGATTCAATAAAACTACTGGCGTCTAGTGCAGTGCCCATGGCTAGCCATATGTTGAAATCTTCATCAATAAGGAGTCGCGAGTGCTCAAGAACTAGAGGGACTGAAAAACAAAGAAAACTGACAAAGTGAGATACAGGATGCAGTGACAAGCAAACCAAGAGACTAAAAAGTGAACAAGAGGGGTGCAAGGAAAACTGAAGCACAAGCAGCTCAGAAGACTGGAAAGTTCGAAAGAATGAATGGGGAAACAACAAATGACTGCTTGTAAATAACCGCTAGTCCGCCTCCAGTCCTCTCTGCAAATGAGAGATAGCGGGAGAGGCATGGGGGTGGGGCGTGGGGTAGGGGCATGGAGAAGCAATGACAAAGAACATTGGAAAACCTATCAAAGTGAATAATATTGTCAATGTATGAATAATAGAATATGTCCCCCATGTGAGATCTAAACCATGAAATTTTAATATATCAAAATAAGAACTGATCAAAATGAAGGTGTTATAACGAAATATTGTACAATGAAAAACAATGAAGGAGGAATGAGGAGCGATGAATGAACAAAAGGGTTGTTTCATTATATAGTAATGACATTTTTTTAAATTAATTGAACTATATATTATATATTGATTGAAATGTATGTATTCATGTAATTTCTCTATTTTGATACAATAAGCATTCTATATTCAGTCTCATATCTGGGCTTTGGTATTCACAATTTGATGCCCCTATCATAAACATAACATTTCAATATATAGTTGCCTAAGTATTTTCTATACAATTGTCATGGAGAAGCAAGTGCCATGTCTGGAGAAGAGGCATTGTGAAGTTCAGGATTAAGGGCCCGATTGGAGTTACTCCATCACAAATGTAACATACATGTCCGTTATATCCTAGGAAACTTGTAATACGGCGGACGGGATATCTGTCAGCTGAACTCTAAATCCGGCCCAAAGTATTGAATAAAACATCTCGCTTACAATCTAGAATCAAGTCATGTATGTCGAAAGCATGTTTCTTAAGAGAGCGAACATTAATGAGACTGCACGTTAGGCGATGTCCTGAATTAGGAAAGGTGGAGTCAGTGAGTGAGGGACTCAGGGTTTGTTCGAGTCGAATGAAGACCCCAGAGATT
Source organism: Calotriton arnoldi (assembly GCA_963921515.1). NCBI lineage: Eukaryota > Metazoa > Chordata > Amphibia > Caudata > Salamandridae > Calotriton > Calotriton arnoldi. Next base: position 1,839,205 of record CAWUFW010002878.1, on the reverse strand, counting down.
AGCATGCAGTCATTATGGGAGTAGATAGACTGTCGCTACCAGGACACTACAAATAGCACCTATTTTTAGACTGAGGGCGAAATAAAAGGAAAAAAGGGAGAGAGTCACTGACACTTTGAAGGCAGGACAGTCTGGGAGGACGGGTTGAGATAGAGGTGAAACAATAGGACAATATGACTGGAAGCGAAGACAGAAGAAACACATGAGAATATGTGAGTGACATGGACTTAAAAATGGACAGAAACTGGCAGCATGGCAGATGCAGGTTGTGTCCGGGGCAAGGACTGGTGCAGGACTCACTTGGCTTTGGTGAGCCAGTTACCTACATCCTCCACTACTGACGTGGCATACTACCTACATCATCCACTTGTGGTGTGCTGCCTACATCCTCCACTAGTGATAGGACGTGCTGCCTACATCCTTCACAAGTCACAAAACACACTAGCTCCATGCTCCACTAATAATGTGATGTGCTGCCTACATTATGCACTAGTGATATGACATGCTGCCTCCATCCTCCACTAGTGATGCCACATGCTAGCTCTGTCCTCCACTACTGCACAAGCACCTAGCCGAGGCTGTACGCCATGCCGCCAGTTTCCTTATCTTCTGCTCCATCGGGTGGGTTGCAGCGTCCATCCTTCAATGACGTGATCCTGTCTCCAGTCACTAGTCCGGGTGAATACTGATCATCAATACTCCAGAACAGTACGTGACTGTGGAGTAAACTACTACTACTGCGTCACCGTCCACGACACCATCCCATCTGACCAGTAGCTCCACAATGTGACCTGTGAGATCCACTAAATGTGAGGAGAACTGCGGGCATCTTCCCCTGCACTGTGTAACCAGCTACCGCCATCTTCCACTGCACAACCAGCTACCGCCATCTTCCACTGCACTGTGTAACCAGCTACCACCATCTTCTACTGCACTGTGTAGCCAGCTGCCACCATCTTCCACTGCACTGTGTTACCAGCTACCCCCATCTTCCACTGCACTGTGTAACCAGCTACCACAATCTTCCACTGCACTGTGTAACCAGCTACCACAATCTTCCACTGCACTGTGTGACTGACAACTGTCATCTGCCAATGCACTGTGTGACCAGTTACTGCCATTTCCACTGCACTATGTAACTAGCTACCCCCATCTTCCACTGCACTGTGTAGTCACAAATGCCATCTTCCACTGCACTGTGTGACCAGCTGCTGCCATCTTACACTGCACTGTGTGACCAGCTACTGCCACCTTCCACTGAACTGTGTAGTCACAAACGCCTCGTCCACTGCACTGTGTAACCAGCTGCTGCGACCTTCCACTGCACTGTGTGACCAGCTACTGCGATCTTCCACTGCACTGTGTGACCAGCTACTGCGATCTTCCACTGCACTGTGTGACCAGCTGCTGCCATCCACCACTGCACTGTGTGACCGGCTGCTGCCATCCTCCACTGCACTGTGTGACCAGCTGCTGCCATCCTCCACTGCACTGTGTGACCAGCTGCTACCATCTCCCACTGCACTGTGACCAGCTGCTGCCATCTACCACTGCACTGTGACCAGCTGCTGCCATCTACCACTGCACTGTGTGACCAGCTACTGCCATCTTCCACTTCACTGTGTGACCAGCTGCCGCCATCTTCCACTGCACTGTGTAACCCGCTACCGCCATCGTCCACTGCACTGTGTAACCAGCTACCGCCATCTTCCACTGCACTGTGTAACCAGCTACCGCCATCTTCCACTGCACTGTGTAACCAGCAACCGCCATCTTCCACTGCACTGTGTAACCAGCTGCCGCCATCTTCCACTGCACTGTAACCAGCTGCCGCCATCTTCCACTGCACTGTGTCACCAGCTGCTGCCATCCACCACTGCACTGTGTGACCGGCTGCTGCCATCCTCCACTGCACTGTGTGACCAGCTGCTGCCATCCTCCACTGCACTGTGTGACCAGCTGCTACCATCTCCCACTGCACTGTGTGACCAGCTGCTGCCATCTACCACTGCACTGTGACCAGCTGCTGCCATCTACCACTGCACTGTGTGACCAGCTACTGCCATCTTCCACTGCACTGTGTGACCAGCTGCCGCCATCTTCCACTGCACTGTGTGACCAGCTACCGCCATCTTCCAATGCACTGTGTAACCCGCTACCGCCATCGTCCACTGCACTATGTAACCAGCTACCGCCATCTTCCACTGCACTGTGTAACCAGCTACCGCCATCTTCCACTGCACTGTGTAACCAGCAACCGCCATCTTCCACTGCACTGTGTAACCAGCTGCTGCCATCTTCCACTGCACTGTAACCAGCTGCCGCCATCTTCCACTGCACTGTGTCACTAGCTGCCGCCGTCTTCCACTGCACTGTCACTAGCTGCCGCCGTCTTCCACTGCACTGTGTGACCCGAAGCCACCATCTTCCACCGCACTGTGACCAGCTGCCGCCATCTTCCACTGCACTGTGTGACCAGCTACCGCCATCTTCCACTGCACTGTGTGACCCGATGCCGCCATCTTCCACCGCACTGTGTAACCAGCTCCCGACATCTTCCACTGCACCTTGTGACTGGCTATTGTCATCTTCCACTGCACTGTGTGACTGGCTACCGGCATATTCCACTGCACAGTGTGACTAGCTACTGCCATCTTCCACTGCGTGACCAGTTACTGCCATCTTCCACTGCACTGTGTGACCAGCAGCTGCCATCTTCCACTGCACTGTGTGACCAGCTGCTGCCATCTTCCATTGCATGTGTGACCAGCTGCTGCCATCTTCCACTGCACTGTGTGACCAGCTGCTGCCATCTTCCACTGCACTGTGTGACTAGCTACCGCCAGCTTCTACTGCACTGTGAGACCAGCTGCTGCCATCTTCCACTGCGCTGTGTAACTAGCTACCGCTATCTGCCACTGCACTGTGTAACCAGCTACCACCATCTTCCACTGCACTGTGTGACCGACAACTGCCATCTTCCACTGCAGGACTAGGTACTGCCATCTTTCACTGCACTGTGTAACTAGCTACCGCCATCTTCCACTGCACTGTGTAACCAGCTACCCCCATGTTCCACTGCACTGTGTAACCAGCTACCCCCATGTTCCACTGCACTGTGTAACCAGCTACCGCCATCTTCCATTGCACTGTGTAGCCAGCTGCCACCATCTTCCACTGCGCTGTGTGACCGACAACTGCCATCTTCCACTGCAGGACTAGGTACCGCCATCTTCCACTGCTCTGTGTAACCAGCTACCGCCATCTTCCACTGCACCGTGTGACTGACTACTGTCATTTTCCACTGCACTGTGTGACTAGCTACCGGCATATTCCACTGCACTGTGTGACTAGCTACCGCCATCTTCCACTGCACTGTGTGACCAGTTACTGCCATCTTCCAGTGCATTGTGTGACCAGCAGCTGCCATCTTCCACTGCATTGTGTGACCAGCTGCTGCCATCTTCCATTGCATGTGTGACCAGCTGCTGCCATCTTCCACTGCACTGTGTGACCAGCTGCTGCCATCTTCCACTGCACTGTGTGACCAGCTGCTGCCATCTTCCACTGCACTGTGTGACCGACAAGTGCCATCTTCCACTGCAGGACTAGGTACCGCCATCTACCACTGCACTGTGTAACCAGATACCGCCATCTTCCACTGCACTATGTAACCAGCTGCTGCCATCTTCCACTGCACTGTGTAACCAGCTGCCACCATCTTTCACTGCACTATGTAGCCAGCTGCCACCATCTTCCACTGCACTAGGTGACCAACAACTGTCATCTACCACTGCAGTACTAGGTACTGTCATCTTCCACTGCACAGAGTAACCAGCTACCGCCATCTTCCACTGTACTGTGTAACCAACTACCCTCATCTTCCACTACACTGTGTAACCAGCTATCGCTATCTTCCACTGCACCGTGTGACTGACAACTGTCATCTTATACTGCACTGTGACTGGCTACCGCCATATTCCACTGCACTGTGTGACCAGTTACCGCCATCTTCCACTGAACTGTGTTACCAGCTACCGCCATCTTCCACTGCACTGTGCAATAAGCTACTGCTATCTTCCACTGCACCGTGTGACTGACAACTGTCATCTTCCACTGCACTGAGTGACCAGTTACAGCCATCTTCCACTGCGTTACCAGTTACCGCCATCTTTCACTGCCCGTGTAACTGGCTGCTACCGTGCTCCACTGCACTGTTACTGGATACTGCTGTGCTGCATTCACTATCATCAGCTGCTGCCACCACCCTCTACTGCACCACGTGACCGTGAACCTTGGTTTGAAATCGAGGTAGCCCTTAATCAAATAAAAGGCGAGTTAAGAATATGTCCATCTTCTGCCCTAAAGTAGCCTACATTTGTGATTCTAAAATCTTCACTCTTCACACTACCTCTCTGGTGGTGAATCGAGAGTTGGGGACTGGGGGAGGGGCAATGGGGATTATTCATTTGCTGGCTGTTCGTGTATTGTTAGTGTTTCCTACGTGCGAGTCTGCTGCACTTTTTCTTTGTGTTTCACCTTAAGACAAAAAAAAAAAAATAGACAAAAAAGAAAACCTGCAACTCTACAATTTCACGGTGAGGGGAAAATCTTTTTTTTTATGGAAGAGGATGTAGGAAATGCAGCTTGAACTGCAAAATTCTTGGCTGAGCTTTCAAAGCAAAACTTGAGCTTGGTGTAACACATTCCATATTGGATACGTAACTAGACACAAACAGCGCTCTAGACACATGCTTCACTACCAGGCGCTACATCCAATCACCAGCTGAGGTTAAGAAGGATGTTTGAACACTTCGATCATGTTAGAAAGTTCAGCCAGAATGGAATAAGTGGAGAATTGAAGACCACATATTTTTCACGCCTGCTCAATTGAAGAGAGACCAGGAATCAGTAAAGATAGAGGGAGGGAACATCCCACACCCTCAGCAACAAGTAGAGCTCAGCGAGCCACTGAAGCCTTGAGACAAATGTCTGGCTCGGCTCGAGGTCCTCTTCGACTCTCGAGCCAAGAAAGAGCCAAGCCTTCATGTGCCTCCTACCTGCTGCCCATGTACTTACCTCAAATCCCCTTGTCCGGCATGTCCTACAGCAGAGAAGGGGCTGTCCCCTGGTCGCTATCCAGATGGGTCGACGTCGACCTTGGTTTTTAAGAAGTCTGTAAAAGAAGAAAATCTGAAAAAAGCGTTCATGTTATGTGCTTCTTTGAGCACTTTGACAGCACTCCACAGGGTCTACGAGATCAGTCCATCTGAACCGCCAGCACTGCCCCAGGGGCTCGTGAACAAATGCAAGAAGCCTGCACAGCGTCAGCTGTGTGTAAGTGTATGTCTGCACTTTCTTTCATTGAAGAACTATAACTATGTGCTCGCACAGATGTGTTGAGCCGCTCCTGAAATTAGTGTCTTTGTTAAGTAAGAGGAAACCAAGTATAGCAATACCAAAATCGACTCACCTGCCTCTCCTTCACTTTATATTTTTCCTTAGAAAGCAGACCGCATTGAGGCCCAACCACAGTACAGAAATCAGACGACATCTGTGCGATCTTTGACAGAAGAGGCCCTGAAGCCCTCATTCATTCTCCTGGTCCTCTCTGCAGCATTTGACACGTCTCACACCTCATACCGTTCAGGTGCCTGCACGAGATTGGCCTCCAAGGACCCCCTCTCTGCTGGATCTGCTCCTTCTTAACAGACAACACACACTCGGAAGCCCCCAGACTCACCTGCGTGGGGGTCAAGGTGCATCGCTCAGCCCCCTCTTCAACACATATATGATTTTTCTGGCCAACATCATCCGCGCACACAACATCAATCCCCTCTCTCGCATTTGACAACACCACCAACACAAACAAACAAGTTCAGTCTGCATGACCGAAGTCGCCAACTTGATGAAAGCCAACATCTCAAACTCAGCACCGCCAATACAGAAGCTGTCATCTTCGGCAGGAATACCTGACAATGGGCTCCAACTGGTGGCCGTAGGAACTCGGACCCACACCCTGCACCCACGCCAGGAACATCAGAATCATTGATAGCAAACTGGACATGACTGCACAAGTTGACACTGTCACTGCACCCTGCTTCCACACCCAGAAGGTGCGGAGGAATATTTTCAAATGTCTCCCAAGCAACACCAGAAAATCCATCACTCATGCCCTAGTCACGAGTAAGCTGGACTTTGGGAACAAGGGTCTGGAATCACCAAGCAACTCACCAGAAAACTATTAATTGTTCCGAACTTGGCAGCAAGACTCATATTTAACCTCACACACAAAACTCACTTCACACCACACCGTATGGAGCTCCACTGGCTTCTGATACACAAACGCACTCATTTTGAACTACTAACACACCCATTCAAGGCACTGCACAAGTTAGGCCCCACCTACCTGAACAATTGCAACTCCCTCTACTAACCACCCAGACACCTCCACTCCGCGCTGCATACTCGCACACATCCCACGATTACACAGAACCAGATCAGGAAGATGGGCGTTTTTTTACGTCATTCCTAAAGCATGGAACGACCTCCCACTCCACATCAGAGCCTCCACCTCAATCTTAAATTCCGCAAGAAGCTGAAGACTTGACTTTTAAATAAACCAACCAACCCTGTGGGTGACAGTGCACATGACAAATACACATACCATTAGTTTATTTTTATTTGTTCGTTTTTTGCAGCTTTATTTAGTGCAAACTCGGCCCAAGCATATTGAAGCACTTTACATTAGCCCCAGACTACATTACAGAAGGTCAGATTTACTTCTTTTTTTGGGCATGGGGAGATCAAGCGATTTCCAGGATGCTGAGCCAACCCAATGCTCGAACCTGGTTTTCCAGTTCCAGAGCCAGCAGTTCTGGCCGTTGGGCCACATCTCCTCCACAAGGCTGAACCACACAATGTGTAAACAGAGTTCAGTTTCGGTTTCCCTGTGTGACCAAATAGTGTCATCTCACATTTGAGAACACCTTGAAACACATCAGGTCAGGACGTGCGCTGTGAAAAACCCTCTCTCGTATATATTTTATAGAATGTAATATGGCTTCGGATATGCTGTGCAAATGACACTATTCCTGGTTTGCTAAAGTCACACTATCATGGTCATAGGAGAAGGCATAGGAGTGTTTCAAAGTTCATGTATAGAAGCTAGCACTTCCAATAGAACCCACTCATTGCAGTGAGACAATCTAACGTACTAAGTAAAACTCGAACGTGTTAAAGAAGTACACTTTAATTCTTGTAGAGTCTCCATCATATTGTTACATGAGGTTTATACCAAATATTTCGATGGCTCTGGTAGTCTTCTGGCTTGTAGATCTAAGCTAGATTCTCGGCTCAGCTCTAGTTTGTAGCGCTAAGCTAGATTCTTGGCTCGGCTCTGGCTTGTAGAGCTAAGCTAGATTCTCGGCTCAGCTCATCGATCAAAGGTAAATTCTTGGCTTCGCTCGGTCTTGAAGATCCAAGCCAGATTCTTGGTCGGCTTTAGCTTGTAGAGCTAAGATAGCTTCTTGGCTCGGCTCTGGCTTGTAGAGCTAAGATAGCTTCTTTGCTCGGCTCTGGCTTGTAGAGCTAAGATAGATTCTTGGCTCGTTTCTGGCTTGTAGAGCTAAGCTAGATTCTCGGCTCAGCTCTAGTTTGTAGCGCTAAGCTAGATTCTTGGCTCGGCTCTGGCTTGTAGAGCTAAGCTAGATTCTCGGCTCAGCTCATCGATCAAAGGTAAATTTTTGGCTCGGCTCTGGCTTATAGATCCAAGCCAGATTCTTGGTCGGCTTTAGCTTGCCCATGTCTACAATTAGGACAGATTCAAAGTCACCATAGTGAAATTGCCCGCACCCGGTACTGCAGGTCATCTAGGAGTTCTTTTACTGTGTAACGGAATTCAGCCTCATTCTCCACCCTATATCATTCCAGAACTCCTTGCTGAGCTGCAATATACTTATAATGCATTGCAAAAAGTTATTTACTAGATACATGCACAAGCACTGGCAAAGCCAATTGGTTTTGCCATTATAATGAGTGCTAAGTTATTGACTTTGCCACTGCTTGCTTTTAAAGCATTGTTCGTTAAAAAGAAAAAAAGAAAAAAATCAGAATACTCAAGGAAAAGCAAACATTTAACATGCCTCAAAAACGAACACTAAAGTCAATAAATTCCGTTTTTAAAAATATCATGATTTTTTTTTTACATTTTAAGCAGAAAACTCTGAAGAGAATTTAAAAAGCCGGTTTCATCTGATCCAGCTTAAAAATAACACAGACGACTAGCTGAAGGTACTTAAAAGAACCTCTGAAGAAGAGTCAGAATTCAAAAGGGAAATGCTTGCCATGTACTTTTCTCACGACTGTGAATTTGAACAAATGAATACAAAAGTATGTGAGACCTAAAAATATACATCATGAACATAAATATTGAAAGAAACATAAGGAAAGTAAGAAGTAACTAAAAGTTACTTCTTCTTAAAAAGTTACTTATTCTTAAAGTGACTACTTGTCACTTTAAGAATATGGAATCCAGTTCGAGGCACTCCAAGAGGAACAGAGTCCAGATACAAAGGTCGGGTTCCTTCTACTGTCACTGGCATGTCCCGAGGAGCTATGCTCAGAAGGGTGAGGTGCCAGGCAGAGTGGGCGTGCCAGCCTCTCACAGCTGGACCACAAGAAGTCTTAGCACGCTTGCAGGCGCCTAATTACAGAGTCTTCCATCGCCGGCGCTGCTGGTGTTTTTCCACGCTGCAACATTGTGCATGTGTTAGCACCACAGGGTATCAAATGTCACACGTGGGCGCCGCCAGAGCCACCTTTTCCAAAAGCCATGCCCGCCCTGGCTCCACTGTGCATTCCCCTGTATTAAAGCGTGGGTGGCAGGGATGGGCGGGCCGGGTATGGTTCTGGGCCCGAGACCAGTCTGTGAACTTTGAAACGCAGCTCTGTAACTGAAACCGTGATCTTCCAGGCGCAGGAAATACACAAGTGTCCCACTGTGAGCAGACCTCTAAGTGCAGCAAACTCTTAAAATGTGTAGAAAACCGAAGACAACAAAACTCTTCTTATGAAAACAGAAAATCATGTTTTGTTGACTTGGAGAAAAATTTCCCACGAAATTAAAATCCGCGTAGTTTACACCCAAGAACCAAAACAAGGGCAGGAAGAATAGGCGTGTATACTACGGGGGAGTTCTGTCGTTTGATGGTTTCAAGGTAAGTCTCTGACTAACGCACCGTTGTGCAGAGTACAAGATGCTGTGGCCGTTGAGAAGCCTCACTTCCGATTCCGAAGAGCTCTTAAGAATAAGTACCTGGCTCTCCCCGCCCCCACTTTTATTACACATGGGGCGCCATTTAAGCAAGTGCCGATTGTTCAATATTTGCAGAAACTTAGTAGCCCAACTGGCTACCTTCAATATCAATAGGGCCCTGACTTTGAAGGTCAATTCACCAAAATGCCAGAGGTAGCGGAAGTGACATCACCCACCATTAGATCTTTACTTTCACTCAAATTCACATGCTTACACATACATTCACAAACTCTCTCGCACGCAGTCGTGGCCGTGTGCGGGTAGGCAGTGCGGGGGCGTGGGGGGTAGGGTCGACAGACGACTGAATAGTATTTATTTATTTTATTTTCCCTATTCCGTCGTCTGTCGACTTCCGTCCCCTCCCACCCCACCGCGCTTACCTGCACTGGCCGCCGCTGCTCGCACGTAAACACACTCTCACCAGCAAGCATGCATACAGCTAACATTTAAAAGCATTTTTGCTTACCTCAGCTGCCAGATAGGGATACATTGCAGCCAATTGTACTCCATATTTTTATTACCCTAATAGTGGATACATTTATAAACTATTTGTGAAATTAAAAAAAATTACAGAAAACCAGGAAAGAGAAGGCCCAACTGACTTCCGTTAGGACGAGCTGCCGTATGTTCAAGGCCCTGATTTTGCCTTCCTTGAGGCCAGGGGGTCGCAAAGGCAGTGGCAAGGGGCAAGCCAAGGGTCGCAGCTGCGACTCCTCAATGATGTCCATGTCCCTGACATGGCGGACATGTTTCTATTTATTTGATTATTATTCTTGTAGTTTTTTGTTGCGCAAACTCTGATCAAGATTCTTGGAGCTCTTTGCATGAGCACCAGTTACAGGTTGTTTATAGGCAGGGGAGATTAGGTGATTGCCCAGAACCACAGGATGTTGAGCCGACGCCAAGACTCGAAACTGGTTCCCCAGTTCCAAAGTCGGTAGCTCTGATTGTTAGGCCACATCTCCTGCTCCGTTGTCATGTCACGCAGTCTTGGAGCTCGCTGACGTCTCTCCATAAAGTAACACTCTAGGCTGTATGAAACAAATGCAGCTGACGAGAGAAGTTTGGTTGCCACCTTGCAATGTTCAGGGCCTCCAAGTATTGACGAGTACATTCTAGAGAACGAAGCCTAATGATTCAATTCAAAAACATTATAAGGATACTGCAGCTCACTGAGGAGTTCCAACAACATATAGAAGAACGAAGCCGAAGGCAGTTCCCTTATAAGGTTAGGGAACTCCGAGGTGACTTACGATATCCTTATGTACGGCAGGGGGTACTTTATACCATATAATACATGGCCACACCATCACACTTTCCACAAACCACTTAAATCCTTAGTGCATAGCTCTTTCATAGGAAAGAGAGAGCACGTTTGCAAACATGAAGAATAAAAATAGAACCTCTAGTGCAAAATTAAACGCATCAAAAACCGGTTAGATATTTGTTACAATCATATTACAATCAGTTCAATACCAGTCAGTTTAAAAACGAAAAAAAAAAAAAGCTGCAGTAGTTCGGAATGGGTTGAAACAAGCAGAAAGATTCTCTATAATTACCTAAGGAGTGCAAAATATAAACATGTTGTTTCTGCTTGTCACTAACCTAGAAAAACAGAGCAGAAGAAAGAAAAGCAACATTTCATTTTTGCTGCTTTAAACAGCTGCTCCATGACTCTACCTGCCTTTCACCTCAGTTGCTAGCTCTGGCTGCGAGCATTGTGACGTCAGAACTCAACTGTAATAAGTGATTACAGTTGGCTCTGACATCTTCTTTATCATCGTTACCAGGTGCATCACAAGTTGTGATTATATAAGGGATAAAACGTAGCTGTACATTATTAGGGTATTGCAAGTCACAGTGGAGTTCCAGAACCAAATAGAGGAACGGAGCCAAAAGCAGAGTTCCTTTATAAAGTTATGGAACTCCGAGGTGACTTGCAATATCCTTATTATGTACGCCAGTGGGTACTTTATCCCATGTAATACATGGTCACACCATCAGTTTTCCCACAAACCCCTTAAAACCTTGGTGCGATGTTCTTTCATATGATAAAGCAAGCATATTTGCAAGTATGAAGAATAAAAATAAAACCTCTAGTGCAAAATTAAACACATCAAAATCCTGTCAGTAATGTGTTGCAACCAGATATTAGAAACATTTCAATAGAAGTCAGTTTGCTCGGAAAGTGTAGAAACATACAGAAAGATTCTAGCTTTTCTCCAACTCATCCAAACTCTGGATAATGTTAAACATTTCTCTCAGTGCTTCCCTCATCTGCACTGCTTTACTGTTAATCCAGGACAATTGTAAAGTCCAGTGTTCCACATCACTGCGTGTCACCATAGCAAATTTGTAAAGCGTCTTGTCGCCTTGTGTGCACCATATTGACTGTGCTACACCAAGACATAAAAGCCATACATAATTAAGAGGGAGGGTTTGCAAGAGCTTGTCTGCTCAATGGATAGCAACAAGGGACCTGCTAGAATGTATGGTGGCCAAAGTAGAAGAAATACTCACCCGAGTAGGTGAGTGAACCCAGCTGGTAGGCATGTGGACTTGACTGGCTTGTCTTAGATGCCCAAGTGGCACATTGCCTGGGCCACTAGCTGACGTTCCTCAAGGGGTGTACGAACAGGTCACATGCATGAGGCAAAAATGCAATGTCCAACAACAAGCAAAGAGAAAAGATAGGGTAATAAAGACGAACTACCATGGTACAGACCTAAATTACGACAAAAGAAAATAAGCTAGGGCAAAGCTAAATGTTGAAAAAGTGAAGCGGGGAAAGCAAAAAAAGATCCAAAATCCCTCATCATCAAAAAAGAATAAGACTTTAGGAAATAAAACACAACCTAAACCAGCTCACGGAGTTCTCAAGATGGCGAGCTGGGTTAATGCGTCTGGTCCATTAGGAAAACAAATTCAGTGGCTTCGCAGGGTACTTAATCCAGGAGACCTACAAGAAGGTCACGTGCCTAGAGGGTGAGGAAGAGGTACCAACATCGCTCCTAGCCGCCTTTTTATATTTCTCAATCCTACTGCGCCCAATCGCTCCAATCTATACTTCGAGTGACCCAGGGTGAATTATCCCAAGCAAACCATTTTAGGGTTCGGGGAAGACGAGCAATGGGGACGCTTAATCAAAAACTGCTGTTAAGTTTTGGAATTCTCTAGGTACAACATTAAATGTAAACATTTGAGTGATTTACATCTGGATGTGCGATTTGTTGTGCGTTCATGCCTTCATAGAAACAGCCCTCAGTCCTCTGCTATCGCTCTGATCATAACATGTTCAGTCCACACCTTCCATTCGGGGCGATCAAGTCTCCCCTTTTGTGGACCATCATCTCACTCCATTCGTAGGCCATCACCACTCTGCACTCACGATGCATCAAAATCTCCATCGGGTGGGCTTTACTCTTTGTTTGTGGGCCATCCCTCCGCTCCATTTTTGTGCTGTCGCAGCGCTCCAATTTCTGGCAATTTAAGCATGATGAATTTTGCAAGTGTCATGATATGCAGAGTTTAGCTGAAGCACCATGGTAATGCGGCTTCTACGGTTATATTACTGGGATGGTTTTTAAAAAAATCCTCCTAGCTACACAACTCATTTTAGCAATGGGCATCTAATGCGACAACCATTGTGTAGATAACTGCATTTGCTCAGTGAAATGAGTGAGCAGTTTCAATGGGTTTCATGGACCTCTTCTGTCTTTCGAATAGGCCAATACAATGCTTATTGCATGGGACCTGAACCATCACCCTTACAAAGATTAATTAGAACGTCTGCGAGCCAAGCATTTTTTAGCTGGATGTTTGGTTTTTTTCATTTCAACTATGCTGCTTTAAACCCTATATATTCCTTTAAAGGAGGAAAATGAAACTAGTGAAAATGTCAACATCTTAAACAATAATTGCAGTGGAGGGCTAGTCAGTCTCTCCATTTCAGCTTCTAATATGGAACTCCCCACCAGCTAGAAATAACCTAGTTTCCTCAGAATTGATGCTGCTTTAGAGATCAGGTGGTTCTTCGAACTCATCCGACTTCTTCTAAAAAGTCATTGGCCTCTCACGTCACAGTCTATTTCTCTCCCAGCTTTAGTCCCTTATCCTTCAGCTCCTGCTAAGCAGTCATCGCACACCCAAGATTCTTAAAGGGCTTTGCAGGATTTTCTGGATAAGACTAAAATATCCAGGGAGATGAGACAATCCCTTGTGGTTTTTTAGCTGTGGATTTTTTTAAAGGGAAAGCAGTTTAAAGTCCCTGTATCTCTACGTGAACTGGCATCAAATGCTGCCACCAAAAAGCTACCCCGCCATCTCCCAGGTATTTATCTACATAAGTAAGGAAGCGACTGAACATTACTGGCCCGCCACATGGGTGCCTATTCACACCTTTTCAGAGAGAGGCACTACCGTGTTGATACAAATGCTGAATTGGAGCCCAAACACAAGTCCATATTTTCAAATACCTCTTTGGGTTGGCATTTCTCAGTACCAAAGTCAAAAGAATCCCCCTTTGGACATACAGACAGTCATAAATCCATACATACAAAAGGAACCTTATATCACCAGCATGTGAACAGTGAAAAATAAGAACCAAAAAAATCAGGAAATCAAATGGGCAATACAAATTTATTAAGTACAATATAAAAAAAAAAAAATGTGAAATCACATATATAAAAACACAATACTCATCAAAATTGATCATATAACACTAATAAACATAAAAACTTGTACTATAGATAAAAGACAATCCATCAAATTGACAAAAATCACAAGAAAACAGTGTACAAATTTTCATAGCAGCAAAAAAGATTGGGAGAACAAGCAGGAAAATAATTCCTAGTCAAAAAGAAAACCACTAAATCTTGCACAGATCAGTTGTTATACCATGAGAGACCTCATTATTATCTTATTCTCAAAAACAATTGTCCACATGTATTTGTAGTAGGCTTCCTTTTTTCAGAGCATCGACGCGTTTCGGTGGGTTCTGTGTTATGACCATCACCTGCTTCAGGAAAAAACAATAATAACTCCCAGTGTGTAGATCAAATTCTTCAAAGTTTCCACGAAACTAGAATGAATCAACCTCACAAGAGCCAGACGGAAATACTCCTCAATCTTCCACTCCTACGGGTATCTCAAGCGTCCTGTACGACATACACCCTAGAGCTCTCAGAATTCCTCTGTAGCTCCAGGTTCAACCTAACAAATAGGTCTTTTTATGAAAAAGTATGTATATATCCAGTACCTTCATGCTTTTATCAAAATGCGCCACAGTCCTGGATCGTTTCTTCTCTTTAAAATACAGCGTGCTACACACAACCTTCAAACACTCGGCGAAAGCTAAAGGCACGTATTCCTTTAAAAAAAAAAATTCTTTCGCCCGCTTTCAGTATGCGCAGCCGCATAGGCAATTTTCCTGTCAATGACCAGTTCCGGTATCTGTCCAATACCGAAAGCAACACGGGGTACACACCTCCGTCCGTAAATGTTTCTCAGTACCAAACACCTCAGGTTGTTGACAGGCAGACACTGTATTTAAGGTGCGTCAATGCAGAGATACCCCCCTTGAGGGAGCAGCGAAAGCAATTTGCTTTTAAACAGTTCAGATTCTTCACACCTGTGTCCACATACTTGGTATCGTAAAATCGCCCAACCACTTAGCTGGAAAATGGTATTTAACCTGAATTTTGGTCTTTTTTTCCCCACCCATCTACCTAGCATTGACGTCTTCCTGCTTAGCTGGAGAGCGGCCATTTTGAGACTCCTCATTGCACATAAGGGACCAACAGGGCGTCATCAGGGACAGGATTCTTCTCAATGCCACTGCACATGTGTCCAGCAGCAGCATGAAACATCGAAGATACATCTACTGTGGTGACCAATCAAGTTTCTGTTGCAGAGAATCAAAACATCTCATGGGTCACGCTGGTCCCAAACATTCTTTAAGCTATAGACTAAGAATCCAATTTGTTTGTCCCTTCTGTATGAAAATATGTCAAGAGCTCTCAGAATCACTGGAGTCACCCAGGAAGAGTGATCTCATCAGATAAAGAACCCTGTTTCTGAGCACTGCGATCACTGGATCACCGCCAAAGCTTTCCTCTACAAAGAAGACGTGAGCTCTAAGATTCACACATTGGGTTGACATGAAATGTAAGAGGTTGTCCTGATGAGGCTCATTAATCATTCGAGGGTCAAAACGTGTCTAACTCTCGATGGATACCTTTTAAAAATGCAAATATGCAATTTGTCAATATGGAAAAAGTCAAAACCATCGTCCCTCCACAAAGAAGAATCAGAAGAAAGCATCTGTGTTCAATGTTAAAAACAATGAAGGATTCGGTTGTATATGCTTTACTCATAAATGTTTTTAACAATGATTTAATAATGAGATAGTTTTATTGTGTCGAAAAATATTATAAAATACTGTTCAAATGAAGGATATATTGCAGTACACCTTTTTGAACAAATCTATATATTTTTGGAATAAATGTATTAATATGGGTTGCTCTAATACTGGAGAGCTGCTGATGTATTCTATATCTTCGGTTCACAAAATAATTTGACTTATCCTTGGAATTAAAGTATACGCTGTTGTGTTCACATATTTCACCAATCTGCCTTTTAGCGTAAGGGAACTCCTTACACTTTGGTTTACTGTAGAGACCTGGGCGCAAACTGCAGGTCACGTATTTGAGTCACGGTGCAGCAGACTCAGCTTTTCATCATTCAGACTGGGGTTGATGAAAGCAGCAACTTTTGATTAGAGTAATAATAATATCCATTATTTGTTGGCCACCACTTAATGTAGTTTCTTGCGTGTGCTGTATTAAAAGGTCAATGTACAGTTATTTTGGGTGCCAGTCATTCTCAATTACTTTAACGGGGCCGTACTGCGTAACGAATGAAGTCTGTACTCTCTGCCTGGGGCCGTATTATGCATTGTACCCCTGGAGCGCCCTGGGCATGGGCGCCCGCTTTGTGCACCTTAGAAGGGACCGCAAACGCTTGTGCATCCCCTTCTGTAACACTGATTGTGCTGTTGCACATGTAGCGGCAGCGTTATCATGAGAGGGCGTTCCCTCATTTACATCGGGTGTGGCCCCATCCAAATGAAGGAATCACTTTGCCTTTGCGCCATATTACCGACGTGGTCGTAGAGGCAAACTAACGCCACATGGTGGTGCACTTTCATTGTGCCTCCTAAAGGCAGCCCTCGGGTGGCTATAAGAAGGTCCCATGGACCATCCCAGACATCCCCCTGCTGTTAGGTGCAGTCACTCACTGCACCCATCTGCAAGGTGATCGCTCTCCTCTTGAACGTGCAGGCAGCATGCCGCCTGCACGGTTAAACACAGAGTGGCTTTAGAGCAGCCGCTCCATATTTCACTTAAATGTGTTTGCGGCTGCCCTAGGGGAAGCACAGTCTGCAAAATACACTGTGCAGTGGCACAAACATGGCAAGTGCACCGTATATATAATGCGACCCCTGGTCTGCAAACTCTTTACCTAGTTACTAGCAATCATGTGTGTTGTCTCCGACTCCTAGCAACCTCATAGGCATTCCGATCGTCATCTCCACTGGGTTCTAGGTTGTGGAACCACAGGGGCAGAGGACAGGCGGTTGCTGGAGGTGCTGGGTCTCCTCAAGGGTTGTTGCCCCTTAACTTAATAAATATCTACAGCATTACTTCATTGCGTCAGCAATTCTTCTTCCAAAAACTAGCAATAGGACTTCCAGAATGTTCCATTATTGGAGGAGGTCAGCTTGGTTTCGGAGGCTTTATGACATCACAGACCAGATGGCCCTTTAAAGTATGGCCAGACTCTTGTGAGATCAGGGAGACTGGGGCAGCAGGCTTGTGGTCGGGAGGGCGGAATGTGATCTGCAGGCGAGAGCAGGAATGTGGTGTTTTAGTAACTAATGCTGAGAAATGGTGACACAATTTTTTACATTTCGACATTAGGTTTAGTCACTTTGACCTGTCTGTTAAAGCTTCCAACAGGGGTGATGAAGTGTGACGCAATAAGTAGGCGAGATGGGAATGGACAGCAGTTGCAAAATGACCCTTTACATTTTTGGTCCTCAAATGATACAATGTTCAGATTTTGGGTATGTAAACGCTCAATACTGGCATTTGTCTATGCTCACAATTTTGACAGATGGCGGGAAACAGAAGTTAACTAATTTTCCCAGAACACACAAATTGGTTAACTGTGAAATCAGCGATTGTAATCAGGTTTCCAGTACAATAGTCAGCCACTCGTAGCAGGCCTAAGGCCATTCACTCATGCAATGTGTCCTTTAAATTTACAAAACTATAGTGGCCGAATTATAGCTAAATCCAGGGGAGAATCTGCCGTTGGGGTTTTCTCCACCAAACGGTCCCTAAAGTGGGGGAAACTCGCCAGGTGGATTTTCATCTGGCTTTAGCATTTCACCACGAATTTGGAGCATTTTATGCTCACATCCAATCCTAAATCAGTTGGGAGTAAACCCGCTTGCTGTTACTGCAGTCCTTATAATCACAGTATGACAGCATATTTCATTTATAATGTGCCACCAGTTTAATAAGCACTATACTTAGGCACATTATTAAGAGTAGTCCCCAATTCCCAAAGTGGTTGGTAACCCAGTTACCAGTTCTATCGGGAATCATGAGGTGAACGGAGTTACCAAGGATGTTATGTTTTCCCCAAAAACTTTGGTTGCTGAAACTGCGGGTGTAGGAAGCCGACTCTGTATTACAAGGGACTTACAGGTGGCCCAGAGGTGTGCCAATGGTGGGGACAAAGGAGGATCTCCTGGAGGGAATCTGACGTGGGAATACAGATTCCGCCAGTAACGTCTCACTACTCCGCAAATTCTCAGGGTTCAAGCCGACATCTCATTAATGCCATGACCTGGAGTTAACAGAACCTCCAGCACCACTGACTTCAGCCCCTCCCACTTCTGGGCACCTACAATGTAACCATAGAACTAGATGCTATATATAACAACCCATGAATGGACACAATCTGTCTGGTGACCGATCCCAGAGGTTCGTGCTAAGACTATCCCTGACTGGTCAAGGCAGAAGATTTTGTAAAAGTGCTTTGCAAGGTTTTTTTCTACTGCACTATAGGATTTACTTACTGCTAATGGTTTTGTTTAGTGCCTACCCAAGAGCTTCTAAGCACTACTGGAGTACATAACTGTTGCAAGACTCACTGGAGGTTAATGTGGAGGTCGTCGAGTATTAAGGCATCGTCTGACCTTCGGGCACCTGGTACCTTCTACCTTCTGAATGCTGGGGATGGAAAGATGCACGATGTCTGGGGTGCAGAGTGCCAGAGTGGACAAATAAACCGTGTTTGATAGAGGGCTTTGTGAACCCCAGAGACTTGTGAATCGCACACCCCTGGACAGGGATCCCGTGTAGCCCCTGCACCCCTCTATCTTCTAGTATTCAAGCAAATTGTCAACTTGCACCATCTTGAACCCCTCCCATCTCATCCAAACCCACTCACAGAGCTTTCAGAAGCTCTTCTGTGAGGTCTGGAAGTGGACTCATTTGGGATCAGCAAAAAAGACCATTTATTGACTGTAATCGGGAATTCTTATTTTTATATTAACTTTCATTGGGGTCTGGAACTTTTAAGAGTGATAAAGCGCAAATTTCCTGCCTAAATCTGAAGCGTGGGAACGCTTTTATTGAGGGAGCAATCACCCTGCAGAAGGCTGACGATCAGCGAGCTGGTGGGCTTGATTTAACCCAAACAGGTAATGTTTTTAATATTAGTGGTAACCCACCAGCAGTTATCTGAGCTTTAGAGATGTATTCATCACATACATATCATCAGTGCTGGCAGTGGCGGCCAAGTGGCTGCGGGAAAATTTAAATGGCCTACTCAAGCAGACAGACAACAAAGGATTTAGATGCCGTATAATTAGCTAATGAGGCAGAGGTGGAATCCTTTACCGCGTATCCAGGTGTGGTTCAAATATTGATCCAGGGGATGACGTCTGGACCACATAACTTCCAAGGAATAGACGGCTGGTGATCATCTTGAATAGAGAAGAGGCATTCACTCACATAACTATCAAGAGAATATACAGGGCTGCCCCGTAGCCCCAATTGTTTTAAATGTTTATTGCGGATGAAAATGGCACTTACCTTCAGTAACAATATTTCTGGTGGATACATAATTTTCCAGCATAATCATCATCTTATGAACTCTCCTTTTACACTAGTCATTACATTTTTCTACAGTAGTGACTCTTCAGTGCAACCACGGGGTGCGACCGCTCCACCTGTGACCTCATCTCCTGATGTGATTAGCTTATATTAGGTGCAAAAAGAACAATAGATGGACGAAATGCTGTACAATGTCAAATACTCACCCCCAGTGCAGAAATCTGGGCCTAAATCCATTGTTTTTTGCTCATCACGCCACCCCAGTTTGGACCTAGCCATATATAATCAGTTTTGACCCTGCTCCCCATGGGAACACTTCAGCCCAAATGGCCAAGTCAAGTCCTCCCTGGATAAGAAACAAGGATCCTAGAACTGGTATCGGGGTATCACCCCTCATGAGCCAGGATAGCTTGAATCCAGTGGCATAGCGAGCACGGGAACCATGTCTGGGCATCCCCGTCCCACTTGGGGTGACAAATACAAAAAGAACAATTGATGGACGGAATGCTGAACAATGTCAAACACTCACCCCCAGTGCAGAGATCTGGGCCTAAATCCATTCCTGTTTTGCTCACCACGTATATTAGGTGCCAATCTGTGTGTTGTCAGTTCCTGGTGTTTTTTTCCATGCCCTATCGAGATGTACCGAGAGGATCGGAGCGAAACTAGACAGCAGAAAATATAGCACATAAGATGGATCCCATTAATCATGGCACTAGCTCATTGGAAGGAATCAGTTGGAGAACCAAGAAACTCTGTGTCCGCCTTCTTAGGCAGTGGGTGGTGGTAAAATCACCCAGTTTCAAGGAAGAGTCTAGTGCTGGGGCATTGATACCCCAAATGGTCTCAGGAACTGGCCGCTTCTTCGAGGAGCACAACAACTCTTTTTTATTGCGCTTTGTGGGAAAATCACTTTGAAGACCATTTTCTGGAGGGTGAACTGCCTTTGAGAGAGGTAGTCCACTTGGGAGACTTCATGCAGACCTTTGCCAACAATAACGTGGCCGATTGATCCCAGAAAAGATTTGGGTAAATGGGGGAGCAAGAGATGCAGATTGCGGTGTTCTATCCAGACTCAAGACAACACACACAGTCGTTATGGGGTTCGAAAGGCACACCTTCTGCAGTATCACCTGCCAGGCTTAATACCTGAAGCCCTGTGTTGAGAGAGTTGATCCAGTCACTAGCAAAGCAGAGGATTGTAAGAGCTCTTAAGTGTCAATTATGCGCTGAAAAAACAGGATCCCCAGGTTCCACCTAAAATTTGGCAGCGCTGGACAGTCATCTGTGGGGAAAGGTTTTTCAGACCACTCTGAAGCATGGAAGGAGTATTCATAAGTTGAGGGATCTGTAGAAGGTGTATCCCTCAGACTTACTTTATTGTTTAATAGTCCAAAGTTCTTATCCTTTGAAATCAATGTAACAATTGATCAACACAGGGCCATAGGTTGTGACAACACTATCTTCCCATGGGCTCCTAATCAGCTGCATAAAAAAGCATAAAATATGAGCCATAAACACCAATGTGGAAGCAGAAAAGAATCCAAAATGTGTTTTGTGGCAAAGAAACGACACACTTTGGCTGGAATCTCAGTGGTGGTATTGTAGAAGAGATGCGGTTTCACACTTACCTTAAGATGATTGGGGATAAACGCCAGTTTGTGATGAGCCTTTGAAATACCCCCTAGAAGCGTCCCAAACCTCTTTTAGAGGACAATGGGGTATTTAGTGAAGCTTGGTTATTCTGTTATTGACGCTCGATGAAACTAAGCAAGCCATGCAGCTGCTTTCTGGTACGGAGACGAGGGCTTGCTCTCAGGGTGCACAAAAACAAGAAGATATAGCTCTAAACGGAAAGCCTAATTTGTTTTGGCAAAGCGCCCCCTATGCCTTGGTCTACTCTCAGGGATGAACTTCTCTAGTCAATTATCTGTAAAGCACATATTGTTTACCTGAACAACATTATAGCGAAGAGGACAAGCCGTCACCGAATCACTTGCATGAACGAAACTAGTAATTTACTGTACACTATTTTTAAAGAAAGAAAAAACCATACTGTGAAGAATAAAATTGAATTTAGAGAAGTGAGCAGTGGAGCAGAAGGAGATATCAAAATCACTTAAGGAAAGCATTGCTTCAATCTCTACCATTCATTCAAAAACAAATCCAGTATGCAGCATATCTTAAGCGGACACTTCAGTCCGCAATTAAGAAGACTTAATCCTCTTGCTGAGCCTAAGACAAATTAGATTATAACAGCAAGTAGGAATAAAGAAATCTGCAGCTCAAAATGTTTTAAAATTCCGATTGTAGGGCTGGAGATAGGCAAGACCCTTTCTCTGCCCAAGTTTTTTTTTTTTTTTTTTTTTTTTTTTTTAATTTCAAGAAGCCTCAGAGTCTTCCTCACCAAGATCGAAGACTGGTACCAAAGATGGCATTAGATATTCTCCTTGGAACACAGAAACATGCGTCGACGTCCTGCCTATGCCCATCAGTCACGACCACCAATACTCGAAGCATAGCATGATTTATACAAGACTACTGGTTAGGATTTTTTTTTTTTTTTTTAAATTAAAGGTTGAGTGTTTTTTTTAATATGTCTGATGCTAGTATGTGTGTTGGATGAGAGAAATCTGAAGGGTTGGGTTTTAGCTAGTTTTATCTAAGGAGTCGTTTTGAATGATTATTGTACATATTTCATGTAAATATATGAATTAATTCTGTTATAAATATATCAGAAATGTTTTCAGTATAATAATTAATATGTATTTGCTAGATGTTGAATACAAAGTGTAATATTGATTATTAAGGTTGTAACAAATCACAATTGTATTAGTTTGACAATTATGAGTAAGTGGGGGTTTTGGTGTGGTTGGCGTATGGGGAATTTTCTAAAAGGAGGGAATCGACCATTAGAAATAATCAGAAAGGCGTGCACACAGACATTACATGTTTGCACAAAGAGGAAAATTATTAGAGGGAACATTGGTTACCTGTGCTTGATGTTCTCCGGTAAAGTTTAAACCACTGGACATCCAAGCCATGGGATAGGAGACAAGGGCAGGCATGGAGGCATGGAAGGAACAACAGCGAAAAAAGGAGAAAGTAGTGACAGAGAAATACAGAGGGGAAAGATATTTACACATTTGTGTTCAAACCCAGGTGTACCAAACAGAAGAGAAACGGCGGCTTTGGGTGGATGGATAGCGCGTTTTTCTATCTAGAAGTCAACTGTCTGCAATATCTGTCATTATCCAGGCCGGCTCGTCCAGAAAGGAAGATGGAACAAGATTCCCGCTGCTCAACTCCACTCCGACTGCACACCAACTCCACACAAAACTTCTAGTGTTTTCATGGACTGAAAAGTGGTCTAAAAAGGTTCAGGGTGTGCTGCAGCCAATCAGAATGCTCTAAACAGTGAATTGCTGAACAACTTTCTGTTTAAATCAGTCAGATGTATCATCCTTAAACAAATCTGAACTGGTCACTGATACAGGTGTCCGAGAATTAAAGTGCAGTTCTGTAAACAGTGACCTGTATTTGGAACATTGGAATTGGATAGCGAGCAGTAGCCTGCCCCCTTCATGGACCATTTTACTGGTAGCGAGAGTAGAGTCCTTTCTCCCATCTACTACCCACCCCAATCAAAAGTCCTTGGTGCTGTAGACCTTTCAGCTGGGTAGGTGTTCTCAGAGAGGCGTGGTCCCAGCCGGAGAAGGTGGGACAGGTTTAGCCTTATTCTGCCAGCAGGGTCATCCCATGTGCCTCACATTGACTTCTGAGGCACACTATAAAAAGTGTCTTGTTAAATTCAGGTAACTGTCCTAGCCCTTCACTGCATGGATGCCAACAGAATGACAGTGGAGATAGAATTCTACGGTGGGTATTTTTTCTGACTAGATATCAGCGCCTCAAACTTGCTGATATTTACTTGGGAGGGGGAGCCCTGGAAAATACTAGGGGCATGGTGCAGAAAGTACAACAATCAGCCTGTTATTCCTCATGTTAAGGGGGAATCTTGTAATTGGCTAAATTGATCATATTCGATAAGTAATGATCGTTGGCTATCGGATGCAAAAAATACTGGACCTATGCTGGGGAACTTGTTACACAGGATATGAACAGACCAAAACTGAAGGGGTTACTGTAGGGAGGGTGGGGCGGGTCCAAAACAGACTCCTCCCATCAATACCAGTCACTGTTGTGTATCTCACGACCACAGTTCACCACAAACAGAGCAATCACAATAGATAAAGACAGAAAATAAGACTAGAAAAACGGGGTCTGGAGATCTGAAGTAAAGTAAATCTATTAACTTTAATTGCCAATACATATTTTCTAACAGCAAGAGCATTCGCAAAGCCAATCGGTCTCATTTTGCCAATGCTGCTAGAATCACGGAATCACATAATTATATATTATCAATAAGGGTGGACGCCCATCATGGTTGTTTGTGGCCCAAACCTACAAGCATTAGCTAAGCCAATATTGGTGGGCAGCGTGCCAAGGGTCTGCAGAGGAAGAGGAGAGAGAGCTGTGGCAGAGAGTGAGGGGAGAGAAAGGCACTTGGTAACAGTGTCAGCAGGTAGAGGGAGTGGGGGGAGAGAGCAGTACAGAGGCAGTGCATGTGGAGGAGAGTATAGAGGATTACTGTGGAGGCTGGTTGGGGAAAGAAAAGAGAGCGGGAGAGGAAGGAGCAGGGCATGTACTCAAACTGAGCACTAAAACCAGAGACACATGCAAGAATAGTTGCACAAATTTAGCAGTAGAAAGATACGCTCAGGCAATCTAAAAGCAGAGTGAAACCAAACTACTCCAGGAGCAGGACAAACACAAGAATAGAGAGGAAAACAATTAGGAGCAGGGAATTGAAACAGATAAAAAGGGGGCAGAGCAGAACAGGTAGGAAGATGGCGATGCCTCAGTAGAACTTCGCGACAGCCGACCTGCTTAAGGTCGATGATGCTGCAGCTATGAGAATAGGGTGATTGATGGCCCCACAGTCGGCGGAAAATTGGGTACACTTGCAGCACCCATATGCCCTGAGCACTTACGTATGTGTGACTCATAGTGCTATAACCTAGAGCTGCATGGCCTGCAACGCTCACTGGTAGAGCAGAACAGGTGGGACCCGGCCTGAGTGGGTGGGCTTTGCGACACTGGCAGAACCCCGACAACCCATGCTTAGGCATAGAAAAAGATAGAGGGTGGGCAACGGCAGCCATCTTGAATGGTTTAATACTCTGAAAGGCCTTAGAACAGATGCGAGAGACACGTTAGAAGTCAAAAAGCTGATTTCAATGCCCACCACCAGCGCTTAATGCTCAGTGCACACCCATGTGCAGCCACTCTTGCCTTGAACCATAAAAAAATGTACCACCAAGATAGACACAGAACAGAGACCACCCAGCTATGAACAACCACACACAACACCACAAAGTATTTGGGAATCAACTCTTATACAAATTGGCTTCTCCTTCACCTCTCTCTAGGGACGGATTGATTAAATCCGTTTCAGATCACAAGGGACTAAATGTGTGTCTAATCTCAATTAACAGACAAACTGCCCCAAAGGCCCACAACTAATATGTTGTTAAGAATTAAACTAACTCGATATTGAAATTGATGAGACATTTAGTATTCAGTGGCTTTTACAGGGAAAACTCAAAATCCCAATAAAGAGCACAGCACAATGTCACGAGACACCACTTTTGAGAACATTTTCAAGGAACTGGTGGCCTTGAGAGCAGGGATGCAAAAACAGGTTTTCAAAGCCTTAACAAAGATTGCAATCAACAGTAGCACAGACAGCCAGCAGAAGAGAATACCCGAGACTTAGTCTCCGAGACTGCTGCTGAATATCCTTCTCTCAGTATAGTACGGAATAAGGTGGACAAATGAGATAAGAGTTGGAGGACTTAAGAGGTCTAGTAGGCGAGAAGAATTTGAACAACTTTTAAAGACTGGGCGGGCCAGTTAGGTTGACCGCTCGATGGATGCGCAATAAAATCTTAAATTGGATTCTATTGTCAATAGGGAGCCGGTGAAGATCTTTCAATCTTAAACGAACAGAACAGTGTCTGGGTAACTGAAGCAGGAATCTGGCAGACACTTTTTTGGGCAGGCCAATTTAAAACGCGTGGGAGTAATCCAGCCTGGAGATTATTAAGGCACGGGTGACCGTTTCCCTAGCCTTAATGAGAACAGGAAGTGCTTTATGAAGGCTTTTCAGGAGCCTGAAGCAGGTAGAAATCACAGGGAGAGTCTGTTGCTGGAAAGAAATCTGGCCATAAAATTTGATGCCAAGCTTCCAAATGGACTCAACTGGTGGGTGGGGGGGGTGGGGGGGGGGGGAACCCAGCTCGGTGGACCACAAAAGACTTTCAATTTTGTTTATCTTTTCCACTAGCAGAAACTCAGCTTTTTCTGTATTAAGTTTTAGATGGTTATTTTGCATACATGCTGGAGCCGATATTTGGCGCTGCCCTGAAATTAAGGTGGGAAAGGTTATCATTTGTTAATGAGTCGATTAATTGAGTACAGTCTGCGTAGGGACAACACCTCAAAATAAAATTCCCAGAGCAGGACTGCCAGAGGTGTCATATAGATGTTAAAGAGCGAAGGGCTCAATGAGGACCCCCCGTGGAATTCCTACCAGCCTACCTCAACAGACGACTCAGCTTCTACACCCCCACCCGCCAGCTCCGCTCGACCAGCCTCGCCCTCGCCACAGTCCCCCGCATCCGGAAAACGACCGCCGGCGGCAGATCCTTCTCCCACCTCGCCGCCAAGACCTGGAACACCCTCCCCACCAACCTCCGACAGACCCAAGACCTACTGGCCTTCAGAAGACTCCTCAAGACCTGGCTCTTCGATCAGTAGCAGCACCACCCCCCTCTTCCCCCAGCGCCTTGAGACCCTCGCGGGTATGTAGTGCGCTTTATAAGTGACATGATTGATTTATTGATTGATCCAGTGGCACAGGTACTGAGGCAAAAGGAGGTCGCCGTACTGACTGAGATCTGCCAGTAAGAAAGTTAGAAATCTAGGTAAGTATATTGTCTTGTCTTTAACACCAATGTCTAACAATCTCGGAATGAGGATGAAAATAGAAATGCTGTCAATGGCTGCCCATAGATCGAACAAAATGAGAGCAGCAGTGCACCCCTCATCTAGTGTGTGTTTACGGTGTTCTGAACCAGAAAGGAGAATGATTTCAGTGCTACGAGTGGCAAGGAAACCAAACTGCGATGGATCTAGCGGATTATTAATTTTACGACACTCAGACAATTGCCTATTTATGTGTCTTTTCATAAGTGCTGGAAGCAATGAGATTGGGCTGTCATTTTCTGGAATATTAGGATCTGTATTGCTTTTTTTAAATGTATTTTTTACAAATGGCATAACCTCTGCCCATTTCCAGCTGTCAGGTTTAGATGTGCAGATAGAAGAATTCAAGATTTACAAAGGACAGGAGAGATCTACGCTTTCTCAGGCATCAACAAACAAGAGAGATCATCATGGAGGCTAAGGACATCGCCCTTTTCTATATGAGGGCCATAAGATTTTCAGGTCATAAAACTTCTAGCAGGAAAAGATTTCAGGCACTCGGGCCACGTCTGAAGAAATTGGGCATATGCTATGGCCTATTAGACCTGGACACCATACTAATAATTTGGGGTAACCGAACTACGGAATATAAGGATCCTAGCGGACTTGAAGGATTCCTGGCTTAAATAGATGGCACAGACATGGACACGTCCCAATGGCCAGAAGATACTGATCAAAATTAGACTTAGCAAGATGCAACTTGACAAAAACTTACATGGAAGAAAGAAGCAGGTTGGAGGAAGTGACAAGATAATGGTCTCTGGGATCAAAATCGAAAAATCTGACTAAATATCCCCACGCAAGGGACAAGTCAAGATCTCTTCTG
The DNA here is from genome assembly GCA_963921515.1 of Calotriton arnoldi. Classification (NCBI taxonomy): domain Eukaryota; kingdom Metazoa; phylum Chordata; class Amphibia; order Caudata; family Salamandridae; genus Calotriton; species Calotriton arnoldi. The sequence continues at coordinate 1,811,763 of CAWUFW010002878.1, read as the reverse complement.
AAAAGGCCCTAGTGGAACACATAATACGAAATCCTCCGGATAAGACACTACATAGTAATATATTGTTGCAAGTTAAAAGTAGTATAATGACTCTACTGTAAGGAGTAACAATAGGGCATCTGCAAGCTCTTTGACCTTAGTTCAAAAGTTGTCAGGAGGATGAAACCACAAGGGTTGTCACAATCACCTTCCTCTAGCCTTGAATGCTAGTAATGCTATTGCTAGCCACTAATTCAAGTAACAACAGCTATATAGAGAAATTAGCACATAAATGTCCTCAAAACTAGGCACGCCTCTACTACTCCTAATCACACCAAGAACACTAATACACGTTGCCAGTGGGTAACCGCACACCCACTCATGTTCACCAGCAGCGCACATGTGTATGTACCCTTATAGACCACTCCCTAACCTCAAAGTTGATATTGAACCGAATGACAGACATGACAATTGAACCAAATAGTGTCTGAGATCACAATTCCATACAATTACGTCTCGATCTCGGCATCCTGAAACCCCGATAGGACAACGGGGACTCTGTATGTCAAAATACAAACTCCCAATGGAAAAAGACTACCTAAGATGGTCACTTTATACCTATTTAGAGGAGAATGAAGATAAGGTGGACCCACACCGAAATATTTGAGTGGTGGGTAAAGTTTATCTAAGAAGTGATTCAGCACAATTTAAGAGATGAGCAATGTCCAATCAAAAAGACAGAACGGGTGACCTACCTAACTTCATAATACTCAACCACACACTTGCGAGACACTAAGTGAACTACTAAAAGCAAAATTTGATCTGAACATAATCCACAAGGCGAAGGCTGAGAAAGCCGTTTCACTACATGAGGGGGTGGGGGGAGCCAGGCCAACCACATGCCATGCAACAGAGGCAGCAAGAGGCCTATCATAACATTCTGGCGAGCCGGGATGCACATGGCTCCATGCTCATACACCCCTCAGAGATTTTACTTTTTTTGACTGTCTTATAAAATGTATACTACTCAGGATGCTAAAACACTAAGATAAGAAGCATAAGTTTTGTCCTCTATCCGCCCTGACTGACACCCAATCAAGTGCAGGCTCCAAAATGTGACATTACTGAAGATGTGACAAGCAGAGTTATAGGTGAGCTCCCCTACAACAAAGCCCCTACGGTCTATGACTCCCCTCTGGATATTACAAGGTCAACAAACAACTTTTTGTGCCATTTCTTTGCAAAATATTTAACGAAATTTGTGGGGGCAAAATCCCGCTATGAGAACTTAATAGAGCCAAAATATCCCTCCTTCTTCAACCAGAAAAGAACACACTGAACAAAGCAAACTACAGACCAATTTCATTAACTGATGTCGATGTTAAGAGATTGGCTGACTAATAGACTGAAAACAGTGGTTCCATCAATTATTCATCATGCTTAGGTGAGCTTTGTTCTGCACAGCCCCTCCGCATCCCATTTGAGACCCCTTGCTCATGTACTCTGGCGATTAAGAAACAACGATTATGAGAAACTGGTGATCTCACAGGAGGCGGAGCAAGCATTTGACAGGGTGGAGTGGAATTACTTATTGCTGGTGATAGAAGAATGGGATTTGGAGAGAAAGACCAGAGGGATGTAACATGGCGCTATACTTCTAACAGCCTAGATGACTCTTAATGATTACATCTCATCCACGTTTGGGGTTAAAAGGGGTACCAGGTAGGGCTGTCCACTCCCCCTACTATTCACTTTAGCACTGGAACCTCTGACAATCGCCATCCGAAACATTGATAACAGAGGGGATTAGGACATCACCGGTAGATACAAGGCCTTATTTTATACTGACGACATTCCCGTTACTTTATCAAATCCAAAATGATCCATAGATGGTCTTATAGGGCTAATCTCACTATTTTCAATGTTTTTTCTGATACCGGATTAATTAGAGGGAGTGTGAGGCATGATCTCTTACTAGATACCTGATAATAGCAACCATCGGTGAGCACCTATTTTGATTGCAGACATCCAAATTGAAATACCTTGGGATCAGATTGAACAGCAGCCTGGCAAAACTAGTGGACGATAACATGTGCCCCTTAACCAACAGGGTTAAAGTAGACTTGTCCAGGTGATCCATCTTAAATTTTTCTAAGTGGCGAAAGGTACAGGTAATCAAGATTAATGTATTCCCTACTTTAATTATGTATTTGCAATGTTACCCGTTCGCATCTCCTTGTCTATGATCAACGAGGTGACCAAACTATTAAAAACTTTTCACATGGGGAGGGAGGAAGCCCCACCCCAAAATTGCTAAATTGTTCACAGCAACCAATGGCAGGCTATGCCTTTCTCATATAGAATCACATTGGTTGCCATTCCAAGTAGCACAGGTGACATATTTCTTGCATGACTCGTTAGAAATCCCGCAATTGTATCTTGGGGAACAATCCATTGCAAGAATGACTCATTCCTGGTCTATCCTAGGGAATAATCCACTGCAGCAACGACTCATTCCTGGTCTATCTTGGGGTACAATCCATTTCAGCAATGACTCATTCCTTGTCCATCTAGGGGAACAATACATTCCAGCAATGACTCATTCCTGGTCCATCCTGGGGAACAATCCATTCCCGCAATGACTCATTCCTGGTCCATCTTGGGGAACAATGCACTGCAGCAATGACTCATTCCTGGTCCATCTTGGGGCACAATCCATTGCAAGAATGACTCATTCCTGGTCTATCTTGGGGAACAATCCATTGCAAGAATTACTCATTCCTGGTTTATCTTGGGAACAATCCATTCCAGCAATGACTCATTCCAGGTCCATCTTGGGGAACAATCCATTGCAAGAATGACTCATTCCTGGTCTATCTTGGGGAACAATCCATTGCAAGAATGACTCATTCCTGGTTTATCTTGGGAACAATCCATTCCAGCAATGACTCATTCCTGGTCCCTCTTGGGGAACAATCCATTGCAGCAATGACTCATTCCTGGTCCCTCTTGGGGAACAATCCATTGCAGCAATGACTCATTCCTGGTCCCTCTTGGGGAACAATCCATTGCAGCAATGACTCATTCCTGGTTTATCTTGGGGAATAATCCATTGTAAGAATGACTCATTCCTGGTCTATCCTAGGGAATAATCCACTGCAGCAATGACTCATTCCTGGTCTATCCTGGGGAACAATCCATTCCAGCAATGACTCATTCCTGGTCCATCTAGGGGAACAATACATTCCAGCAATGACTCATTCCTGGTCCATCTTGGGGAACAATCCATTCCCGCAATGACTCATTCCTGGTCCATCTTGGGGAACAATGCACTGCAGCAATGACTCATTCCTGGTCCATCTTGGGGAACAATCCATTGCAAGAATGACTCATTCCTGGTCTATCTTGGGGAACAATCCATTGCAAGAATGACTCATTCCTGGTTTATCTTGGGAACAATCCATTCCAGCAATGACTCATTCCAGGTCCATCTTGGGGAACAATCCATTGCAAGAATGACTCATTCCTGGTCTATCTTGGGGAACAATCCATTGCAAGAATGACTCATTCCTGGTTTATCTTGGGAACAATCCATTCCAGCAATGACTCATTCCTGGTCCCTCTTGGGGAACAATCCATTGCAGCAATGACTCATTCCTGGTCCCTCTTGGGGAACAATCCATTGCAGCAATGACTCATTCCTGGTCCCTCTTGGGGAACAATCCATTGCTGCAATGACTCATTCCTGGTTTATCTTGGGGAATAATCCATTGTAAGAATGACTCATTCCTGGTCCATCTTGGGGAACAATCCATTGCAGCAATGACTTATTCCTGGTTCCTCTTGGAGAACAATCCACTGCAGCAATGATTCATTCCTGGCCATCTTGGGGAACAATCCATTGCAGCAATGACTCATTCCTGGTTTATCTTGGGAACAATCCATTCCAGCAATGACTCATTCCAGGTCCATCTTGGGGAACAATCCATTGCAAGAATGACTCATTCCTGGTCTATCTTGGGGAACAATCCATTGCAAGAATGACTCATTCCTGGTTTATCTTGGGAACAATCCATTCCAGCAATGACTCATTCCTGGTCCCTCTTGGGGAACAATCCATTGCAGCAATGACTCATTCCTGGTCCCTCTTGGGGAACAATCCATTGCAGCAATGATTCATTCCTGGTCCATCTTGGGGAACAATCCATTGCAAGAATGACTCATTCTTGGTCTATCTTGGGGAACAATCCATTGCAAGAATGACTCATTCCTGGTTTATCTTGGGAACAATCCATTCCAGCAATGACTCATTCCTGGTCCCTCTTTGGGAACAATCCATTCCAGCAATGACTCATTCCTGGTCCCTCTTGGGGAACAATCCATTGCAAGAATGACTCATTCCTGGTTTATCTTGGGAACAATCCATTCCAGCAATGACTCATTCCTGGTCCCTCTTTGGGAACAATCCATTCCAGCAATGACTCATTCCTGGTCCCTCTTGGGGAACAATCCATTGCAGCAATGACTGATTCCTGGTTTATCTTGGGGAATAATCCATTGTAAGAATGACTCATTCCTGGTCCATCTTGGGGAACAATCCATTGCAGCAATGACTCATTCCTGGTCTATCCTGGGGAACAATCCATTCCAGCAATGACTCATTCCTGGTCCCTCTTGGAGAACAATCCATTGCAGCAATGACTTATTCCTGGTTCCTCTTGGAGAACAATCCATTGCAGCAATGACTCATTCCTGGTCCCTCTTGGGGAACAATCCACTGCAGCAATGATTCATTCCTGGTCCATCTTGGGGAACAATCCATTGCAGCAATGACTCATTCCTGGTTTATCTTAGGAAAAATCCATTCCAGCAATGACTCATTCCTGGTCCCTCTTGGGGAACAATCCATTGCAGCAATGACTGATTCCTGGTCCCTCTTGGGGAACAATCCATTGCAGCAATGATTCATTCCTGGTCCATCTTGGGGAACAATCCATTGCAAGAATGACTCATTCCTGGTTTATCTTGGGGAATAATCCATTGTAAGAATGACTCATTCCTGGTCCCTCTTGGGGAACAATCCATTGCAAGAATGACTCATTCCTGGTCTATCTTGGGGAACAATCCATTGCAAGAATGACTCATTCCTGGTCCCTCTTGGGGAACAATCCACTGCAGCAATGATTCATTCCTGGTCCATCTTGGGGAACAATCCATTGCAAGAATGACTCATTCCTGGTCTATCTTGGGGAACAATCCATTGCAAGAATGACTCATTCCTGGTTTATCTTGGGAACAATCCATTCCAGCAATGACTCATTCCTGGTCCATCTTGGGGAACAATCCATTGCAAGAATGACTCATTCCTGGTCTATCTTGGGGAACAATCCATTGCAAGAATGACTCATTCCTGGTTTATCTTGGGAACAATCCATTCCAGCAATGACTCATTCCTGGTCCCTCTTTGGGAACAATCCATTCCAGCAATGACTCATTCCTGGTCCCTCTTGGGGAACAATCCATTGCAGCAATGACTCATTCCTGGTTTATCTTGGGGAATAATCCATTGTAAGAATGACTCATTCCTGGTCCATCTTGGGTAACAATCCATTGCAGCAATGACTCATTCCTGGTCTATCCTGGGGAACAATCCATTCCAGCAATGACTCATTCCTGGTCCCTCTTGGAGAACAATCCATTGCAGCAATGACTTATTCCTGGTTCCTCTTGGAGAACAATCCATTGCAGCAATGATTCATTCCTGGTCCATCTTGGGGAACAATCCATTGCAGCAATGACTCATTCCTGGTTTATCTTGGGAACAATCCATTCCAGCAATGACTCATTCCTGGTCCCTCTTGGGGAACAATCCACTGCAGCAATGATTCATTCCTGGTCCATCTTGGGGAACAATCCATTGCAAGAATGACTCATTCCTGGTTTATCTTGGGAGCAATCCATTCCAGCAATGACTCATTCCTGGTCCCTCTTGGGGAACAATCCATTGCAGCAATGACTCATTCCTGGTCCCTCTTGGGGAACAATCCATTGCAGCAATGATTCATTCCTGGTCCATCTTGGGGAACAATCCATTGCAAGAATGATTCATTCCTGGTCCATCTTGGGGAACAATCCATTGCAAGAATGACTCATTCCTGGTTTATCTTGGGAACAATCCATTCCAGCAATGATTCATTCCTGGTCCATCTTGGGGAACAATCCATGGCAGCAATGATTCATTCCTGGTCCATCTTGGGGAACAATCCATTGCAAGAATGATTCATTCCTGGTCCATCTTGGCGAACAATCCATTGCAAGAATGACTCATTCCTGGTTTATCTTGGGAACAATCCACTGCAGCAATGATTCATTCCTGGTCCATCTTGGGGAACAATCCATTGCAAGAATGACTCATTCCTGGTCCATCTTGGGAAACAATCCATTCCAGCAATGACTCATTCCTGGTCCCTCTTGGGGAACAATGCATTGTAAGAATGACTCATTCCTGGTCCCTCTTGGGGAACAATCCATTGCAGCAATGACTCATTCCTGGTCCCTCTTGGGGAACAATCCACTGCAGCAATGATTCATTCCTGGTCCATCTTGGGGAACAATCCATTGCAGCAATGACTCATTCCTGGTTTATCTTGGGAACAATCCATTCCAGCAATGACTCATTCCTGGTCCCTCTTGGGGAACAATCCACTGCAGCAATGATTCATTCCTGGTCCATCTTGGGGAACAATCCATTGCAAGAATGACTCATTCCTGGTTTATCTTGGGAGCAATCCATTCCAGCAATGACTCATTCCTGGTCCCTCTTGGGGAACAATCCATTGCAGCAATGACTCATTCCTGGTCCCTCTTGGGGAACAATCCATTGCAGCAATGATTCATTCCTGGTCCATCTTGGGGAACAATCCATTGCAAGAATGATTCATTCCTGGTCCATCTTGGGGAACAATCCATTGCAAGAATGACTCATTCCTGGTTTATCTTGGGAACAATCCATTCCAGCAATGATTCATTCCTGGTCCATCTTGGGGAACAATCCATGGCAGCAATGATTCATTCCTGGTCCATCTTGGGGAACAATCCATTGCAAGAATGATTCATTCCTGGTCCATCTTGGCGAACAATCCATTGCAAGAATGACTCATTCCTGGTTTATCTTGGGAACAATCCACTGCAGCAATGATTCATTCCTGGTCCATCTTGGGGAACAATCCATTGCAAGAATGACTCATTCCTGGTCCATCTTGGGAAACAATCCATTCCAGCAATGACTCATTCCTGGTCCCTCTTGGGGAACAATGCATTGTAAGAATGACTCATTCCTGGTCCCTCTTGGGGAACAATCCATTGCAGCAATGACTCATTCCTGGTCCCTCTTGGGGAACAATCCACTGCAGCAATGATTCATTCCTGGTCCATCTTGGGGAACAATCCATTGCAAGAATGACTCATTCCTGGTTTATCATGGGGAATAATCCATTGTAAGAATGACTCATTCCTGGTCCCTCTTGGGGAACAATCCATTGCAAGAATGACTCATTCCTGGTCCCTCTTGGGGAACAATCCATTGCAAGAATGACTCATTCCTGGTCCCTCTTGGGGAACAATCCATTGCAGCAATGACTCATTCCTGGTCCATCTTGGAGAACAATACACCGCAGCAATGACTCATTCCTGGTCCCTCTTTGGGAACAATCCATTGCAGCAATGACTCATTCCTGGTTTATCTTGGGGAATAATCCATTGTAAGAATGACTCATTCCTGGTCCCTCTTGGGGAACAATCCACTGCAGCAATGAATCATTCCTGGTCCATCTTGGGGTACAATCCACTGCAGCAATGATTCATTCCTGGTTTATCTTGGGGAACAATCCATTGCAAGAATGACTCATTCCTGGTTTATCTTGGGGAACAATCCACTGCAGCAATGATTCATTCCTCGTTTATCTTGGGGAACAATCCATTGCAAGAATGACTCATTCCTGGTCCATCTTGGGGAACAATCCATTGCAGCAGTGACTCATTCCTGGTCCATCTTGGGGAACAATACACTGCAGCAATGACTCATTCCTGGTCTATCCTGAGGAACAATCCATTGCAAGAATGACTCATTCCTGGTCCATCTTAGGGAACAATCCATTCCAGCAATGACTCATTCCTGGTCTATCCTGGGGAACAATCCATTCCAGCAATGACTCATTCCTGGTCCCTCTTGGAGAACAATCCATTGCAGCAATGACTCATTCCTGGTCCCTCTTGGGGAACAATCCATTCCAGCAATGACTCATTCCTGGTCCCTCTTGGAGAACAATCCATTGCAGCAATGACTCATTCCTGGTCCCTCTTGGGGAACAATCCATTGCAGCAATGACTCATTCCTGGTCCATTTTGGGGAACAATCCATTGCAGCAATGACTCATTCCTGGTCTAAGTTAGGAATCAATGTAATACTCTTGGTGGCTGAACCGTGCCCAATAGGTCGTTCATCTGTCTTTCATGGGTAGACTCCATTTAATTCTGCTGATGCGCATCAACTATGGGGTAGGCGTTGATTCTGTTGGCATTTCGACCGGGAACCACGAAGGATGAAGATAAAACTGGGCAACATTACATCACCTTTCAGCATGAATTTCTATCTATGAAGAATAGTGGAAAAAGGAGAGGATCAAACACCTCCCAATAAACTGACACTGAAGAATTTACAACCCTGATGAAGTCCTAAAGGGATGAAACGCATTGGCTGGGCTGAATAGACTATTTCTGTCTATTGCAATATTGAATAAAATTGGATTCAAAAAGATTCACAAGACTCCTGAATGACTGCATTGCATTAAATCATGATTATTTGATAAATTCTTGGAAAATAGTATAATCTTTTGTGTTAATGAAAGGACACTCATTTATATAAATTTACACTCCTTTTTAGCTGTTGCATCAACTACGGCTACTATTTAGGACACTGTTCCCCAAATTAAGGTAGGTACTTGTAAGCACAGCTGCATCTATTCTCACACTTTTCTGCAGTACCCATGCTTATGTGCAGCGACACTCAATGTGCTTTGTGCCCGACACAGTCAAGCCTCATATACAGAAATCTGCATATATTCAATATAGTCCAATCTGTAAACACCCTTTCATCTATGCATTCTGAAAGGTGTCAAGGAACCCCATTACAGTTAGAGTGCTTTACAACCTAGCAGTGGCATGAAGCACTACATACATAAAACCAGACCACCCGCTAAAATTATTTAGGCTTTGCTAGGTATATGGAAAAAACTGTGTACATACCCATAATACTGTCATACAGGTTTCCTGGTTTATATTAGAAAATAACCTATTACAACAAAAGCCTGACTCCCAGTCACATCTGAGTCGTATCCTACGGTTGAACTACGCAAAGCGAAAGGATCCTCTTCCGTGGAGGACATCATTTCAAATTCTGCAAAAAAACCATCTGAATCAAAGTTAAAATGAGGATGCTACCAACATTGCCCTTGTGACTTTTGGTCATCGTGATGATCGGATGCCGGCACTGCAAACAAAATGCTGGCAGCAGCAAGCAGGCTGGAGACCTATACAAGGCATATGTGAAATATTTAATTATGCTGGCGAAATCTGCAAAACTCCTGAATGTTCGCGTTTGGGGACTCAAGACCTTTTTTGAAATTTTGCATAATGCTAATTTACAGAACATCTTTTACCAAAGCACACACCTTGCATAAAAAGTCTTGTGAGATTCCCGACTGGTTTGCATGCATGTATCACCAAGAGACGATTTTTTCTGCTCAGACCAGTCTTATTTTTTTCTCGCAAGATATTTTCTTTCTGCTTGGTATGCTCAGAACAAACAAAAAAGTGATGCGAGATACTGACAAACTACATTTCATGACAAAAGCATATTTTGCAAAATGTTCATGAAATTTCATGAGAAAACATTGCATAAACGTGCACATGTGGTAGGACATTGGTGGAAGTTGCCTTACTGATGCAGTAATGTGGTGGTAAAAGAGCCCCAGAGTTCCACAACACTTACTGCAACTAATAGTATGCCAGCCTCCCAACCATGGTGGAAGGCAGTGAACATGTGCCAGCACTTTAGATTCAGTAGAGACGTGGTCAAAGGATTCCCCCATCCAACAAACAGCATTGTGGTAGTCATAATCAGGGCCGTCTTAACAGCATTATAGGCCCCCGGGCAAAGCAGTGCACTGGGCCCTGTCTACACAAACACTCTCAGGAATAACAATGTTTAACTGAAAATGAGTGTTAAATTCTGGTCTGTATGGGGCCCCTATGCTCGTGGGGCCCCCGGCTATTGCCCAGCGTGCCCGTGCGTTAAGACTGCACTGGTCATAATGTAGTGGCATTGCACACCGAGTGGTGTTCTGTGGTAGCCAATGACCCAGATGAAGTGTGGGGATGATGATCCAATGTCTTGGGTGCAGGGCGCGACAATCTTTAGACTGCCACATTTTCCCCGATGCAGTGGCTGGGGGGCACTTCACTGATGCCCTGCAAGAAGTGGAGTTGCGACCATGTGAGCCAGTTTCCCAGAGCTGTGGGGTCGCACCCGTAGACTGCCAGAGAGTTCTTCTCTAGAGCTCGCAGCATAGCGCTTTGAAACCAAACTGTGACAAAGGCGCCCTTACCAGATGCGCATAACTCCTATGAAGCAAGCGCACCAGGATTGTGAAAGTAAACAAGGCACTGCTGCAGCTGTTGCAGTCTCTAGAGGAAGCCCAGATGTTACACCACAATCTCCCACTGTCTGGAGCGATTGGACAAGTTTCAGATATGAGGTCTGTTCGTCTGGAGTCCAACTGGCTTAGAGGTCAGACTTTCTCTTGCTGTTGTGCTGGAATATATGTACACAGACCTCCCCTCGCCCCCACCTACTCCCCAGCCCCACAACATGCAAGGACTTGTTAGATGGTTTATTCACTCAGGGCCTTACCGAGCACACAGCTGCTGTGGACTCCGTGCGTTCCCAGGTATGGCGAGACTGCCCGCTTGGTCAGCTGCTCGAGCCTCAGGTACCCCTCGCTGGGGCCTATGGGTTCGTGAACACTCTGCAGAAGAAAGCACAAGAACAGCTGTTACCCAGCTGCAAAGAGAACCCAGACTCAACACCAGCTCATGTCAGTGGAATAAAAGGGAAGCACCGTTAATTCTTACAAAAATCAGCGGCATTGAAAAACCCCTTCCAGTGTATCGTTTTCTGTGCTTATGCTGCTGTTGTACCTTGTCTTGGTTACTATGCATCCTCCCCAGTGTTCCTAGTCGCTGCTGCTCAGCCAGCGAGTGAGGTCATTGGAATGCTGGGTGTGCTTGGATGAGTGAGTGTCAGTTGATGGAATGGGCTGAGCAGCAGGGCTGCTGCTCCTGTGACTAGTAACTTCGCTTAATAAACCTTCATCCTTAATCCATACAACTTGGCTACGCAGCACCCTTCATTGATTTCAACAGCTGCGATCTCAAAATACATCATGTGCGGAGGACTTTAAGAACCTACCATGGCATAAGAGAAGAAAGTTACTTACCTGCAACAATTCAGCACATTATTGCTATGTGTGGAGCCCTCGTTTGGCAGGGCATCCTTCGCCTTGGTTGTAAGCAGGAGCTGCGGAAGTGTCTTTTGTATTAAAAGTGCATGGACTTTTCTCTGCCTACATTTTTGTCAGAGGAGAAGAGGGCTCTTCTGGGACGAAAGGACGGTATAGAAATAATAACTGCCCAGGAGCGGCCCGTGCAGGTAAAAGCGGTAGGGCG